>BLKR01001339.1:0-304122 GCA_011170035.1 Teleogryllus occipitalis
CTCTTTGCCCGTTGCATGTGGAGTCCCTCAAGGATCGATTTTAGGCCCTATTCTATTCCTACTTTACGTAAACGATATGCCCTCGACGATTCGAAACGGAAGAACGGTTCTCTTGCGGATGATACGAACATCGTTTGCAATAAAGAAACCGTAAATAGTACAATATCAGATGTTTCAAATTGGTTCCGAAATAACAAATTAATCGTAAAAGAAAAGAAAACGGTTTTAATGCCGTTTTCCGTTTCAAATAAACAATTCTGTGCTCCATTGAAAATGAACGGTGTACCAGTGACTGATGTTAAGGCAACAAAATTTTTAGGTCTCTCAATTCAGTCAAACCGTAAATGGAACGTCCATTTAAATGAATTGAACACAAAAATAAGTTCATTATGCTACACGTTCAGAATTCTTGCAAATTCAGTCAGCCTTCATACTGCTCGTTGTGTATATTTCGCGAATGTTCATTCCCGCCTGAGATATGACATAATATTCTGGGAAAATACATCTTATAGCTCCCAGACTTTTAGATTACAAAAACGAAATTTGTGGCTTGAATAATAACCAAATCCCACCCACGTGATTCATGTAAGCCTCTCTTCATTAATCTAGGAATTCTACCATTACCGTGTCTTTTTATTTACGAATCAGTGGTTTTTGTAAAAAATGACTTGCTCAAGGGCGGGAATATTTTTTCAGAAAGTGCCGAAGTCTATTACTATAACACTCGACGTAGAAATCATATTCATCAGGTGACAGTATCAACAGCTCATTACAAAAAATTCACATACAATACATGTACATTATTTTACAACACTTTGCCAGATGACATTAAACGATTAAATTCAATAAAAAAGTTTAAATCACAAGTGAAATCGTTTCTGCTGCATAACTGCTTCTATACAATTAGAGACTATACTGAGCATCACAAGAAAAGTAACATTATTTTTAACAATGAGACATAATGCATTAATTACCATTTGGACTGTATAAATGAGTATAAACAACCTGTAACAACTATTGTAACACAGCTTCCGGGTCCATGACCCCCATCTCGATCAGGTTTTTCGTCCAGTTTCCCTGATCCATTGAGCAAATGCTGAGATGGCCCCTAGTTTTGCTTCTGGACATAAATGTAACTTCATTTTCTGTGCACGTCTTCTAGAATTCAGTGGGAAATACAATTATTCAAATTATCGTTTCCATGTTGTCGCGGCAGGAAGTAATAAGAGCCAAAATTTATTGCTTATTTATCTTTGAAAATAGATTTTATTATATGGGAGTTTTTTTTGTTGTTTTTTTCTCCCTTTCAAAATTCAAAATTTATTGCTTGTTTATCCTTAAAAATAGATTTTATTACATGGGAGTTTTTTTCTCCCTTTCAAAAATTCAAGAATTCAAAATTTAAGTAGTATATGACTTAGTGTAGGGATCACAGAATTTTGAAAATGTGCACACAATTCACTTTTCCCCATAGCACGTCATACGCAGTTTTTAACTGTTTTTTTGACGTAAAATAAATAAATAAATAAATAAACAACAAAACGTGCGCATAGTGAAGCTTCTTTTACGTCCAGAAGCAAATCAAGGGGCCATCTCAGCATTTGCTCAATGGATCAGGGAAACTGGACAAAAACCTGATCGAGATGGGGACCATTGACACCGAAGCTGAAGTACATTACATTAAGTTACAGGCATATTAAGTCTTTTAAAAAATTATACAATGCAAATGTAATCTAATTCATTATACTATATCATTGTTTTTCTTGTCCCTAATTGTATAGAAACAGTTTTACGGCAGATAAGATTTTACTTTTAACTTAAATTTGTGTACCAATTTTAATAGTTTAATTTCATCTGCCAATGCGTTGTAAAGTAAAGTACATGTATTGTATGTGGATTTCTTGTAGTGAGCTATTGATACTGACACTTGATGAACATGATTTCTACGTCGTGTGTTGTAACTATAAATATGAGTATTACATGAAAATATGTTCCCACCGTTAAGGAAGTCAGTTTTGACAAATACTACTGATTCGTAAGCAAATAGGCAAGGTAATGGTAAGATTCCAAGCTCAATGAAAAGAGGCTTGCAGGGATCACATGGATGGCATTTTTTCATTATTCGGATAATTTTCTTTTGCAATCTAAATGTCTGGGCACTAAAGAATGAGCTTCCCCAGAATATTCTGCCATATCTCAGGCGGGAATGTACATTTGTAAAATACACGCAACGAGCTGCATGACGGTTGACATAATTTGAAAGAATTCTGAATGCGTAAACTAATGAGCTTAATTTACTGTTTAATTCTGTTTATGTACATTCTATTCTAGGTTTGAACCATTTTCCCATTTGAGGACTGAATTAAGAGACCTAGAAATTTTATTATTTAACATCAGCTAATTGCTTATTGTTCATTTTCAATGGAGCAAACAATTGTCGCTTTGAAACGAAAAATTGTATTGAGACAGTTTTTCCTTCGTTAACTATTAATTTGTTATTACAAAACCAATTTGAAACTTCTGAAATTGTACTATTTATTGTTTCTGTTTTGCAAAGAACATTCGTGTCATCGGCAAACATATATGTTCTTCCATTTTTAATAGATGATTGATTGATTGATTATTTCTTGTTTCCGGGCGCGTCAACTGCTTAGGTCATTAGTCCCGTGAGTGTAGTGCATGTTTTTTTCTCGGGAGATGGCGGTGATTTTCCCCCGCTGGATGGCGAGATCCGGCGCCGACCTACCGTCGGCTAGTGGGGTTTCCCCCCAACCAGGACTCTCCCACCAACGGGGCACCGCCCCAGTCGGGACAAGCTCTCATCTCCCGACCGGTCTCCCGGAATATGTGATAGTGCAGTGCATTTTGTGTAAGTGTGTGTGCAAGGGGAGAGGAAGGACAGATCGCGCGCGGTCCGTGGCCCGTGTGGTAGGGTACTGCTCCGGCATTCGTCTGGTGTGGATCGGAGAAACCACGGAAAACTACCGATCAGAGCAGCCGGTCGTTAGAATTCTCCTCCAGACAGCAGCTGAATTCGACCTAGCTGGAAAGCTAATGTCGAAAATCCTGCCGCCGTCAGGACTCGAACCTAGGACCTCCCGGTTAGAGGCGCTGCAGTGACATCAGTTGATGCACTGAGCTACCGCTACCGGTTTTAATAGATGAGGGCATATCGTTTACGTACAATAGAAAGAGGATAGGACCTAAGATCGAACCTTGTGGGACCCCATGTTCAATTGGCCAAGAATTGGAAAGATAAGTAAATAATGTCCTTTCGTGCCAGTACGGTATTTCTACTTGTTGAGATCGATGTTTAAAGTACGAGGTTATCCAATCTAGGGCGATATCACGATTTCCAAAAGAAAGTAATTTTGAGAGCAAGATGTTATGATTAATAACGTCAAAAGCTTTCGAAAGATCTAAAAATATCCCAATGGGTTCTTCATTTTGATCCATTGATGAAGCAACATCTTTAAGAAAAGAAAAAATGGCAGTTTCCGTAGATTTTGATTTTCTAAAACTGTGTTGTAAGTCTGAAAACGCTTCGTTTTTCCTGAGAAAAGTTTCCATTCGCGTATAGAAAAGCCTCTCTAATATTTTTGGGAAAACTGACAAAAGAGAAATTGGCCGGTAATTTGAATTTCATTTTTGTTCCTTTTTTTAAAAATTGGCTTATTTTTTGCTGTTTTGAAAATATCTGGAAATATTCCTGTGCACAAGGAAGCATTGAAAATGTGAGTTAATGGGTGTATAATGGAAGGTGCACACGTTTTTAATAAACAATCCGGAAATTCATCTAAACCAGATTAATATTTATTTTTTAGTTTACTGACTATTCTGAAGATTTTGTTGGAAGAAGTTTCGGAAATGTACATTGTGCTGAAATGTTTTTGAGAAGCGTATAATGTTGAATATTGTGGTTTTAGTCCCTTCGTGAAATCAACCGCAATTCTAGAAAAGTGTTGGTTGAAGAGATTCGCAACGTTTTCTGGATTACTTGTTTCTTTCATTATCCTTTAAAACAACATTTTCTACGAAATATCGTGTTGACGTGGTCGTATTTTTTACGATATTCCACATTGCTTTAGTATTGTTTCTAGCGTTCAAAATATCCTCATTATTTTTCATTACTTTTGCCTGAACTATTATTTTCCTTAAAATTCTTTTATATTCTCGGAAGTAGACATGGAAACCGGGTGATACGTTATGATGTTTAGAAATAAAGTAGTCAAGTAGACACAAGTAATTCAACAATTCTAAATACAAGACTTTCTTAGTGTTTCAGTATGATATGAAAGAATTGTTTCATTTTTACAAATATTTGTGTTCTCCGTAATAGTCTCTTACCTCGATAGATTCGAAGATCACATTTCTACCATACTATTTACGAGGATATTACACAAAAGTAGAGCTTAAGTTTGTTTTAGTTTTGCGTGTAACATTACTAACTCTGGGCCAGCAGAATTAAATTGGACAGAATCATATTTGCTCCATATAAAGTTGTTAAGTTCTGTAATGTTTAGTTAGTGTATTCTGCCACCAAGTTCTGGAACTTATTTGCACAATTAGTAATAAATCTATCTATCTATCTATCTATCTATCTATCTATCTATCTATCTATCTATCTATCTATCTATCTATCTATCTATCTATCTATCTATCTATCTATCTATCTATCTATCGATCTATCTAAATATACAACTGAATCGGCGGAAAGGCCGCCCAAACTTATTTTGCGTTTGTCTGATATTTTAGCATTATCTTCCAAATTCAACATTATTCGTTCTTATTCTAATGCACTATCGTAAAAAGAAGGGTTACAGAAATCGCATAAATCATTTTTTCTCTATCCCTCTTTTAAAATTACAGCGATAACTTCTAGCTGATAACTCGGCATCGTTCATGTATTTATCACAACCACCTTTTAAACATTCACTGGGAGGGGTGGTTCAGGGCATCAACTGATGATACTGCAGCGCCTCTGAAAGGGAGGTCTTAGGTTCGAGTCCCGATAGTGACAAGATTTTCGACACTAGCTTGTCAGCTAGGTCGAATTCAGGCGCTGTCTGGAGGAGAATTCTAGAGTCCGGCTGCTCTGATCGGTAGTTATCCATGGTTTCACCGATCAACACTAGGCGAATGGCGGAGCAGTACCCTAACAAACGGACCGCGCGCGATCTTTTCTTCCTCTTCCTTGTCCTATCCTTCCCCCTTACACACACCTTCATTAACATGCACTACACTACCACACATGCCAGGAGACCGATCGGGAGCTTAGAGCTTATCCCGGCTAGGGCGGTGCCCCGTTGGTGGGAGACACCTGGTTTTAAGATACCCCGCTAGCCGACGGTAGGTCGGCGCGGGATCTCGCCATCCAGCGGGGGAAGATTACCCTACACTTACGGGACTAATGACTTCAGTAGTTGACGTGCCGGGAATCACTAACAACCAACCAACAAATATTAATAACCGATAATTATTAAGCATTCTTGGCCGTTTCACAATGTTTGCCCACTCTCCCCTTCCGCACGCCCTATCCGGACTTTGATGGCTGTCGTGTCCACACTTCCCGCGTTGCCCGTCCAGTCCCTTCCGTTCGGTGAGTTGCTCTCGCCTCTTTCTCTCTTTCCGCCACGCCCATTCTCGCCGCTCGGTCACCTTCTTTGCTACGCCTCCCCCTTCCGCTCCCGCCCTCCACTCTCGCCTTTCGCCTTTTCCGCTGCCTCGTTCGTTTTCGCTCATTCCACTTCTTTCTCTCCTGTTCCGCCAACTACTTGTTCTCCTTCCGCTCCGCTTGCCCCTTTAACCTTGAATTGATATCGCAGTCTGACATACCGCGCAGGCAAGGTGACACTTGTGCAACAATCAATGATTGTTATGTCCACACTTTCCGCGGCTCAATATCTTCCATGTTAGGGTAGATGTATCTTTGAACATAGCAAGAGCTTCACTAGTGGTTTCTTTTTGAGAGTTATGTAATATGTTTGTGCGGTACGAGATACCGCTGATACCAATTTTTTTCGCCTAGTGATACCAAAACTACGAGATAACCAGTGGAGAATTTTCCGATACACCGCGTATACCGCCGGTATACCTAGTAATTCGAAATGTTTTAGAAATATTCCATAAGTTTTGATTATCCTCTAAAAGGTTATTGAGATTTTGAAAACTTTAAATGATGCGAGAAAATAACTGTTTTGCTACCGAGAGCCAGTTAAGCTTCCGCATCCTGTAAGCGCTATTACGTGCGGTTGAGTGAGACGTTTCGAACAGTTCTTAATGCTGTCCTGAGAATTCGCAAGTGCAGGCGAAGGCACTGCATGCCAGCCGCGATAACCTAGGGCGGCACCGCAAAATATTGCAGTGAACAGTCCTTTTCTGGTCGTTCGTAAGTTACACTTCTCTCAAATTTTGTGAAAATGGAGTGTGTTAATGATCCAGAAGTTAGAGGTTTGTGTAATTGTCTTATAGAACAATTATTAAGGACGGAATTTCATAGTATTGGGATTTCAGAAAAGCTCAAAATAAAAGACAGCGTAAAGTAAAGGTAGCGTCAATAAAGTGCGGTATACTTGAAATAATGTTCAGAATTCGCCATTGGAGATAACATGTAATTATAGATATCATAATCATGATTCTGAAACCGAACAGGAGTAAGAGAATGAACATGAATATGTAAACGATTCAAACACTACTAATAATGAAAGTATTTAAGAGAAGCTGAAATGAAAGCATTACGAAAAAAATGCTTCAAGTGGTGTGCCTACCCTTGATTGATTATTTGATGTTTCTGGGCTCGTCAACGGCTGTCACCCCGAAGAGCCATGCAACAACGCCGCCCAGATAGCAAATGGACAATATATACTACGTGGTTAGTTCCGTACGTTTCTGACTTCATTAACTTTATTTTATACACAAAGAAAAAAATTACGTAACTTTTCAACTTAATCATAGTTTACGTCAACCCACTTTTGACATCTGTGTATTAACATTTCTAGGCCTCTGAAAAAATATTCCAACGTTTTGTTTGCAAAGCGGTCAAGAACTGCTTCTTTCACCTCATTCTCGTCTGAAACATTTTATCCCCGAAGTTTATCGTAAGTTCTGATAAGTGGTAGATGTCACAGGGTGCCCAATCTGGACTAGTGTGAATGATCCAACTCCTTAAAGCCATAGTCCTCAACATTCTTTGCAATCTGAGGAGTAAGCACAGGTGCGTTGTCGTGAAAAAGCTACCACCATACCATACATTTCACGCACCAGATACCATGAGATTTCACGCACCGCATCGAACTCAAGTACCCCTCTCCACAAAATTGGGTGAGATGTCGGTTGCAAACTTATATCATTACTAAAATTAAAGATAAGAATATATACTCCTCAGACGGTTTTCCTGTAGATGAGCGTTATCTTGGTCAGGCCGGAAACTTGTGGAACCACATGTGCACCTAAATATTTTAAAATACGAATTTGGTGGTAACACTCAATCGTAGCTACGCTTTTATTCTGTTCGCTCAAAAGTATTCGAATTTGGGAGCAATCATTCCTTGTGTAGCGCCATAGGACTGGTCTTCCTGCAGCAGAGAAGCACTTGCAAGGTATGGGGATGAGGGTAACTAAAAATAGCCACACGAACAATAAACGCTACACAGGTTCAGCGGGATTTCCAGAAGGGGGAAGGAACCTGGCGCCAAGGTGTCGGCAGGCGAGCCAGCGTTGCTAGACAAGTGCTGCAGGGCTAAGCCTGGGGCGATTTGACGTAAGAAGTCACATAGCGCTGCCCTATATAAGGGAGAGCTGGAAATCCACCCGCGAGTATACATTCCTAAAGCGGATTTGCATCGCGAATTATCAATTCCACTGCTCATTAATCATGTAAAAATATTTCAACAATTTGTTTTGAAAAAACAGCTGACTCAGAAAACACTCTCATTTCCGAGATCACTTCACACTAATCCGAGAAATCGGTGAAGTACAAGCGACCTAAGCACTTGCTCGAGAAAGGAAACTGAAACAGTGCAATGAGACCTGAAATATAAAGTTTGTAGTTCTGCACACGTAATGAGCGCGCTGACTGGCTAAAGTCAACCTCACCTTACGTTGTTTTTTTATGTTTCAAAATTCGCCATAGATGCCCGTAAGGGTAGGAAGCTGATCAGCCTCCCCAGCAAGATTATCCAATTACGACGAACAGAAACCCAATCTCGACTTTTCTCGTGTATCTCAAGGCAGGAAAAAATGTCCACAATATTGCCCATCCAATCAAGGATACTTGGAGTTACATAATCAGGATCATAAAAAACAATGGAATATGACTTGGTAACAGTACAAAATAAGTAGTATACATAAAATGATTCATGATTTCCATAAACTAAGACCAACAAAAAAACCGATGATCAGTTACACTTTCTCAAATCAGATCTGAACACACCAAGCTAACTCACTCACGTCTGTTAAATCACACAGCTCCCTTAAAACGTGGATCATGCAACGAACAACTGTCATTTGTCCGTATCCTTCAGTCATGTACAAAATATATCAATGAACGCCAATCAATCCAACGGACTGACAATCTCGAAAATATTTTATACTCCAGTGACTTTCAGGAAAAAATATTAACATTACATAAAATTTTAAGTATATAACGATTTATAAGTCTGACTGTCAATTGCAAATTATTGTTTCATTCGTTCATTCATAAACTGTATTTTCACTACGCAATTTCAATCCTGTGGTTTGGTCATTAGCCCCGTTAGTGTAGTGCATGTTTTTCTCGAGAGATGGCGGTGATCTTCCGCCGATGGCGAAATGATGGCGAAATCCGGCGCCGACCTACCGTCGGCTAGTGGGGTTTACCCCTAACCAGGACTCTCCCACCAACGGGGCACCGCCCCAAACGGGACAAGCTCTAAGCTCCCGACCGATCTCCCGGAATATGTAGTAGTGTAGTGTATGTTAGTGTAAGTGTGTGTGTAAAGGGAGAGGATAGGACAAGGAAGAGGAAGGAAAGATCGCGCGCGGTCCGTGGCCCGTTTGTTAGGGTACTGCTCCAGCATTCGCCTGGTGTAGATCGGAGAAACCATGGAAAACTACCGATCAGAGCAGCCGGCCGCTAGAATCCTCCTCCAGACAGCGACTGAATTCGACCTAGCTAGAAAGCTAGTGCCGAAAATCCTGCCGCCATCAGGACTCGAACCTAGGACCTCCCGGTCAGAGGCGCTGCAGTGACATCAGTTGATGAACTGAACTACCGCTCCCGGTGCGCGTGATGAAAGGTAGGCAGAACGGAGTTAGCTCTGTCAAACGCCTACAGTGAGAACTTGGATATTGTACATATATTTGTAAATAAACTGCATATAACTCATTCGTGTCTGTTTTCTTGTGGTGTACATCCCAAGATGACTTTTGGTTCTAATGTTTTTGTGGCACGTAGAAAAAGTACATGCTCTCTTTATTACTAAATTTTTATTAAATATTATTTATAGACATCAATAACATATAGTATACCAATTACAGTTCTGCGAATGTAACCTCTATTGGTGTCATTCCTCCAAAAACAGGGTATTTTTACTCAAAAATAAATGCTAAGTGGTGAGAAATTTAAATCGTGTCAACTTGGAGGTACATGAAAAAACTGTAATTTGCATCCATCATTTTTAACTGAAGTTCTTGGTTCGCAAAGAAATTTTTCCGTTTTTAATGGAGAACCGATCTTTGTGCCTTCAATAAATCAAATCTTAGGAATGATGCCTACATCACAATTTTTTTAAAGCAACCGCGTTATTAACCGCGCAGAGAAGCTCCATAATATACGAAAATATCCTGAAACGTAAGCAGGAAATTTCACAAAGAGATAAATATCGTCATAAGTGATGTTAAGAAGTTATCATAGACAAATAACAATCTTTTGTGTCAAATTTACACATAAATCTTCAAACTCTTTTTAGTAGTTTCGAAAGAAGACTATTGTCCTTCCACAGCAATAAAAATTATAGTATCTGCAGTGATGTTCCATCAACATCCTCCATTATTATAATAAACAGAAATCTAAACGTAAGTTTGATTTGAAAATACCTATACTTATCTGTTGAAAAAATTTTGAATCCGGAATGTGAGGGAAGCAGAAATTTGAAATGTGATGGAGCAAACTGGGCCATTTGGTAAGTCTCCTTGTCAACTTGAGCAAGGCCGGCGAGTCCCTCAAAGAAAAGCGCAAATTATTAATTAATGATTTAAAATATATCTTTTAATACTAAATACGTAAGTCAATGTGGAAAAAGTGCAAAAGTAAAAAAAGTCCAATACACCGATTCAACATTTAGGAAAGAATCTTCTACTGAACGAAGGTTGAGCTTTAACTGCCGACAAGTTTGTTTCTACATTGAGGTCTGTGGAATGTAGTCGGTCTTTGGAATTGTGATGTTAGAAACATTGTGATGTAACAATTGTGATGTTAGTCCTCAGTTCTGCCAACTAGAATGGGCCTTCTTACACATTAGAAACAAAAATGAATGATCGCAAAACACATTAAAACATTACGTATTTGATCATTTCTGTGAGAATGATGTTGCAGAAGTTAAGAACTTTCCTACTATCTTAACGACTGACAATAAAAGAGCAGGTATTAAGGTTCCTGTTGATTTGAATTTAAATCTACATGAGAGCTGGTATTTTGTATGTGAACGTATCACTTCTCACATTGAGGATACCTCAATTAGAGCCCTGATCTGATTAATTATCAGATCGATAGGAGGGGTAGAGGTAAGCTCTTCTGATTTATGCTAGTTTTGATTATAAGACTGCATTATTGTTTCTTATTAAACTCATAAAATTTAACATTGACAAAAAGAACAGTCGTCGCAGTGATTTCGACGTTACGTCCACACCATGAAAAAGAGAGTGATTTCTATTCTGGAAGATATTTTGGAAGATAAAACATTCTATGTCCACATCAAATCATACGAATGCAAGAGGTTTATTTGGTAGCAAGATCAGTGCGCCAAACTATGCCCGTGGACACACGACAAAATTCTGATCATGAACTACCAAGTGAAATCACACTTTAGAACGACATAACAGCAAGAACACAAATAAATTTGTTGATGATTGTTTAATGTTGAATAGTGACGTATAAATAAAATGCATTTACATTATAAATATTAATCGCTGTATGTACTATCTTACCAGACATTCTTTTTACACAGGAAGTACAATTATTATTATTATTATTATTATTATTATTATTATTATTATTATTATTTATTTTTAATTTCCTTAATAATAAAATGGATACAATTTATTTTACGTATTGTAGAAACAGATACACATCCTTGACGACCATCCTCAAATTAATTTCAATTTACCATTTACCGACTCAATTGTTTTCATTGTACCCAGGTTTACTTAGGAACTACTAAGGAAAACACTGAAAAAGTTACACAAATGAAGTAGTGAACACAGCCATTTTCCCAAAAACAGACAAAAAAAAATATATTTTCATAATTGTAAATTCTCATACTACACTACACACTTTCAGAAGTTCAGAATTTACATTTTTTACTATTTCATGTGATTATCAAAAATGAGAAATTTCTCCCAAACTGAAAAATTTCAGTCCAAATTCAAACAAAACCTGACGGGATATGAAAGAATGATTGACAGTCCTCAATTCATCTCATCCAAATTAGGCTTAATCACTTGTTCTATCAGGTTCTATAAAATCATCGCAGGCCAATGTTAAGCAGGTTTCATTTATTGATTATTAGTAGACATCGGATGTTTAGGGAAATGCCTATTTTTTTGTAGAGAACTTATTTAAAGGCTGATTATATATGTCAACGAATCATGACAAATGATGACATATGACGAAGTTTTATAATGCTTATTTTTGCTTATTTTACCATAAATGCCTATTTTTTGCATAAATACCTTTTTTACGACTTTTTTGCCTTTTATTTATTATATTTATATACAATGCTAAGATATCGGAAAATCGGCGATGGTCAAACGTGACCATTCATTACGAAACCTTCAATTCACGTCTTGAAGTTTAAAATTACGAGAGAATTCCTGAAAGTATACCAACTGATTTTTCTCCATTTCCCTATTTCATAAATACCGGCCATGATCTGAGAACATGGATGATTGACAATACACCGAGGGAACCGAAATTTTAAGTGGAAATAAATATACACTCCCAGAAGGTTTCAGTGCTGCTAGTGCTGGACTGCTAAAATATATGCCAGTCACATCGTTCAGATATACTTCTCAGCATTCAAACTGATTTTGTCTCCCAGTCGTCGCAAATTTGAAATTGTGATCCTTGAAAAGTTACTGGTAATATGTAAATATTACTGGTTAATGGAAACTATTAAGAATAAGATGTAGAAGAGTTGTAAATATCTAGTTTTACATTAAAATATACGAACTGATTTTGTGCATTTGAGTTTAGAAAATAATATAGACAAAAATTACAATTTTTCCATTTTATTGTGTATGTAACTTATGACAGTGCCTTTTTTCTCCTTATTCTTGACTTTTTCAGTGCCTTTTCAGGCGCCTAAAAGACGATTTTTTAGTGCCTAAACATCCGATGTCTAATTATTAGTATTGCGGAGTTTCTCTAAGTCACAGGTATATTTTAACTGCATACATAATGCAGGAATTCTCAAAGAACAGCATTTTTTTTGTTCGCATCAGTATGATTTGAATTCGCGCGGTATGCAGCGAACATAACCTGTCAAGAGAGGTTCACTTTTGTGTTTGCACCGCTATCTAGTAGAAAAATTCACATTTATACTGTCGGCACTTTCGCCTCTTGTTCGTATTCTTCATCGGTGGGAAACTTATCCACTGCAAATGTGGGTGCAATTAAAAAAAATACGTATTATTATTTATGCATTAGCCAATGAATGATAGCAAAAGTTAAAATAGATGATGGGGAAAATAATCTTGGAAAAGTGAATATTTCTGCTTGAGGTTTTTGAGCCTTTATTTCAAAATTGGTGTTTTGCAGAACTTCAAGAGTGTATTTTGTTTATTTTTCATGTGGTTACATGCCAATTAAAATCATTTATGGCGATTTCAATGTCGTTAATTTGTTATCAACTTAATTTTTTATGGTTTACTCGTCCATTGCTGTTTATTTACTGACCTGAAACAAAACACGTAACGGTATTGTTAATACCCGTGCGGGCCTTTCTGATCCTTTATGCCCTCGGGTGTTTTGAATACTTTATGGCCCGCTCTAATACCAACACAACACATACCTTTTTATGAATTCGATTTATTACAGTTAAGATGCAACTAAATGCTATAAATAATGGTATAATGCTCAAATAAGTAAAATAACTCGTTTTAAATCTTATTTTCTTTTATTGTCATGAAAATTGCAATTTTAGAATGTTCCCATGAATTTATAATAGCCATCAGTCATGTACGTTTCACTGTTGCGTATCACATTTTGTAGATACATATTCTCGAGTAGCAGTACTAGTTGTAGTAATAAGATGTAGACGGCACATCGGCTAACATCCTCGAAATGTTATTTTTTGGTGTTATGATTAGAGACCGGAAAAATATGTAGTATGAAACGTCAAAATATGTACATAAATATGTAACGAAGACAGTAAGAACATGTAATAAATATGTAAAATTAGGTATAATATGTAATATTAAAATACACAAATTATAAAATACATTAACCTAATTCGAAATTACATTTGTCAAAAATTTCCGAAACAATTTTAAAAATAATTCAAACGTTTTAAAAATAATTTGGAGAGCACAAGTTGACGCACGTTTTGAACTTTTCAACATTCCTGTTAGTAATATAAGCTTTATCTATCGCTATCCAGGACCATAGTTTAGCAGCCAAACTGGACGCAATGGAAGCCCTCGTTCAAACTGACAATACCTACAACTAGCAAACAATCACTGCAGCGTGAAGCATTCTCATCGAATTGTTACACTCGGCGATTGCCATAGCTTTTCAAAAATTAAGGTTAAAGGTCACGAAACGCGACATCCATAATACTTTTCACACCTAAAGGTGAAAATGATTTCAGTCGCATACTTCCCCATCACTGAGCTAATTGAAGTAGGCGTGCCAGACTGTAAGAACATCCGACCGCGTGTTAATGTATCATACTGCGAGTCGACAGCACTCAGTATTTATGTAGGAAAAAAATTATGATTTTTTAAAATATTTTGCCATAAAAAATGTAATAACATTGAAGAAAATTGATAGATTAAAAATATTTTGCGAAAATAGCAAAATATGTGAAATATGTAATATAGTACTAAATATGTAAAAATATGTAACAAAACAATTGATATTGTGTTAGAATGGCGACGATTCGCCAAGATTTCAATTTTGAGAACGGTAAGTAGAAAGGCAAAACAAATGTAATTACATAAAAATCCGGTCTCTAGTTATGACATACTCCAAATAACGTTTAGCAATAGAGGCAAATGACCTGAAAGTACCGTTTCATCAGCGTAATTTTCTCCGTTATTCACACTGTTCTCAAATACACCATAAACATTTTCATATATTTCTCGAGATTTTACTTGAAACCACTGTCCGTAGTTTAGTTAGCTTTTGCGAGAATTTCCGCAGAAACTTCTCAATGTTCTTTTATTTTGTACGAAAAATCAGTCCAGCAACGATAGTGCAATAATAACTAGATGCACATTGTTTTGTTTATCTCATGTCTTATTGACAAATGACTATAGCAATGCGTCTTTTCATTTTAGACGCAAGAAAAATCATAAAATATTCTTAATTCTCTTTTAATGCAGCAACAAACTAGTAAACCATAAAGATTTGTACGCACTACGGGCGTTAGTAGATCTTTTTGCCCCAAGGGCTCATTCCAAACCCGAGGACCTCTGGCCCGAGGGGTTGGAAGTCGCTCTCGGGGCAAAAACTTATACTTAACGCTCTTGATACATAAATAACTATTTTATTGATGAAAAATGATACGGACTAAAAATGGCATAAGGGTTTAAAATGTTTATTTCGGTTCACTAAAATAGTTTACTTTAAAAGAAATAAGAATCATCAAAAATCCTCATTTCTGGACAAGACAATGTTATATGAAATGCATTGTAAACAATTTACTATCAATACTTTGTAAAATTTATTCTGATTATTTCATGTTCACAATTTCATAGAAGATTGTTATGACGTAAGAAGTCACTTTTTACATACAGGACCGTTGGACGTAGTTCAACTATCTGCCGCCACACAGCGTTCCAAACACCGACAGTCGCGCTATAGTAGCGGTGCGTCTCCACATGGAACTACGTTCTCTGCATCATAAACGCGCGGTATAATTTGAATGTTTAAATATTTGAAGAACATTACTGTTGTTCGTTCTTATGCATTAAGAATATTTGTACGTATTATCCACTAACTGACACATATCCTTCTAGTCTACACGAGTCTTGCTAGAAGACGTACGATTTTTTTAATGACTTACAACATAGGATTGAATAAAGTTAGTTTACTTTGAAATGAAGGTCCCCAAGGAACTATTATCTCATCCTATGAACTCTTTATGGTACGACTAAAAACTCAACTTCTCTATCAACTAAGCAAGCCGAAAATATTTAGAATACTTTCTTTCTTAAACACTTAAACAACATAAATGTCATATTTGTTCTATTAAAATTATCCATTTGATGTATCTATTAAAATTAACATCTATGTAAACTTGAGAAGTTGATTTGAACTGAACTAAATTTAGCGGTTTGCTGAATTCAAAATGATGATGGAATTTATTTTTCTGACTAAAAATAAACCATTAAATGACATTAATTTCAAGAAAGAAAAGGACATAAATAAAGCAAATGTCTTACTCTATTTTATCCTCTCGCTTCATTTCTCCTCCAGTGAGTTTTTCAATTACGTGTCCAAGTTGTCCTTTTACAATTTTCTGCTCAAAAATTACTTTTAACCATAATTTTAATGTCATAAATGTCAAACATTATGACGTATTGGTGGAAAACCATTTACATGTACTTGATCAGCATACCAGAAATACTTTAAATCACCTGCCATTTGGAAAACGTTCTTCAAGAGTTACATTTTGTCCAGCAGCAAGTACTTTACCTTTAATAAGATTTATTTTATTTTCGCTTGCCATAGTATTATACACAATTAATTAAATATTTCTGGTGCAATTTCAAAAGTAAACATTGTAGTATTAGAATGCTATTAGTAAGTATCTATGTACCAAAGTATGGTCTCTTTCGACACACTTATCTTCCTTTCCTTCCTCATCATTCTCATCATCACCACTATCGGCGGCTGCGTCATAATAATCGTGTTTACATGTTTAAAGAATTCATTTTGTTTCTCTACCCTAAATGTTGTCAAACATGTACTGCTGAATTTTATGTGGTTGAATAGTATATTTCTTTCAGCCTTCTAAGGAGAATTTCTTTGTAAACTTTCTATTAAATTTTACATTACAATATGCATTACAACACCAAATGATCACAACCAGGGACCAGGAAATATACAATGACATCATAAGTTTGTTATGTTTCAGTATTGCTTTTCGCCTAGTCATCTGTTTACTAACACATTGTTTGGGGACACGGCATTATCCGCACACAGCATGACAGTCAAAAATACAAGCAGACAAGGTAACACAACTTGTCACACAAGAAACGACTCCAGTTGAATTTTTTCTCCGCAGTTCTAGGGCAACAAAATACTCCACTGCCAGCTTTTACGCGGTCTCGAGGTCAGCGTTTAAGAGTGGTTACCAAGAGATTTTTGCCACGCTCTTGTCATTGACTTCTTCACTTTCAACATTCAGCTGAGAGCTATTTAGTTAAAATGTTGAAGGATCTTGAACAAATTGCGATGGCATCTGGCGCGTGGAGAAAAATCTGACCAAGCCACATTTATTTACGGCTGCTTGAGAAATAAAACAACCGCGCGGCTACCTCGACCACTACGAAAATAACTATGACAGCTACAAGAACCATGACAAATACGCCAAGGACAGAGTGACAAGGTCGTTCACAATAACTAACGACGCCTCTGCTGGTCGTTTTGTATGCAGGTGTGTGTCCATCATTTATAATGAGAGTTGTCTCATAGATCGATTTCGACTGATGTGTACAAAATCTTCCATACGCCGTGTACCATCATTTTGGTCACAAAGTATAAACGTTTAAGCCCACCTGAGTGGCCGCGGTGACTAAGAGCGTGTATCGACTCAGAGCTTCGGTCCGAAGGATCGCGGGTTCGAGTCCCGCCTTGAGCATGGTTGTTTGTGTCTCGTCTGTCATGTATGCGTTGTCGCGGAGGGTCTCGCGTTCTGCTGACCCCAGATCAGAGGAGCCTGCAAGTGTGTTGGTGTCTAGTGTATGGTCGAATACGCGTCCTAGCTGGAGGGTAATCAGCTGTCCTCTGGAAAAAGCTCTAGGAAAAAAATAAACGTAAAAAATTAATTGATTTTTGCACGAAATAGCGAAGACTTAAATGAGAACAAAATGTATTTGATTATTTTTTCTCAGTTTGCGATACGAAGTTCCATTCCAGAGGTAACTGAATGACAGGGAAAACACAGGAAACACGAATACGGCATTTGCGAAATCGCTAAGAATTTCATGTGAGGAAATTAGATTTGAATTCCTATAACTAACGAAGGAAAGCTAGCAAACTGGCCTATTCACTTAGAGTAACCCGACGAAGAATTAATGTTTGAAAATTTCTTTCACTGGCGATTCATTTTACATAAATGCGTCCGCTTCATTTCAGATCAGTTCGGATCTAAATTGAAACAATAATTCTACTGGGAGAGGTGGCTCGGTGCATCAACTGATGTCACTGCAGTGCCTTGTCAGCTAGGTCAAATTCAATTGTTGTCTGGAGGAGAATTCTAGAAGCCGGCTGCTCTGATCGGTATTTTTCCGTAGTTTCAGCGAACAACACCAGGCCGGAAGCACGGAGAAGTACCCTAACAAACAAACCACAGACCGCGCGTGATCTTTCCTACCTCTTCCTTGTCCAATCCACCCTTTACACACACTTACACTAACATGCTCTACACTACCACACATGCCAGGAGACCGGTCGGGAACTTAGAGCTTGTCCCGGCTGGGGCGGTGCCCCGTTGATGGGAGATACCTGGTTAAGGGCAATCCCGGTAGCCGACGGTAGGTCGGCGCCGGATCTCCCCGTCCAGCAGTGGAAGATCACCGCCACCTCCCAATGAAAAAACATGCACCCCGCTCACGGGAGTAATGTAGTAGACGCGCCCGGAATCACTAACAACCAACAATAATTCTGTTTCCCGGAAGAAAGTAACTAATCACAGTAGTAGGTCAAGGGAACTTTAATCACCATTATTGAAAAGTTAAAGAAGGCGTGACAAATTTTTTAGTATACTGCTGTAGAATATGGACATAAAACGAAAAACCGATGTTTGATTTCCTTGAATGTTATGTGACTCAGTTTGACAGCACATCGAAATGAAGGTGAATTGCAAACACCTCAGCAGAAGCTACATTCACTATCGTGCTACGTCCAGTGTACCCACACCCTTCAAGGAAAATGTTTCTAAGCTCTCATTGTTCACATCCATCGTTTCAAAGCACGCCTGAACGTACCTGATTCGTTTTGCTTATAAATTACACAATCGTTCAGACATAATATTTATTTATTTTTTATTTTTTTTATTTATTTTACGTCAAAAAACAGTTAAAAACTGCGTATGACGTGCTATGGGGAAAAGTGAATTGTGTGCACATTTTCAAAATTCTGTGATCCCTACACTAAGTCATATACTACTTAAATTTTGAATTTTTGAAAGGGAGAAAAAAAACTCCCATGTAATAAAATCTATTTTCAAGGATAAACAAGCAATAAATTTTGAATTTTGAAAGGGAGAAAAAAAACAAAAAAACTCCCATGTAAAAAATCTATTTTCAAGGGTAAATAAGCAATAAATTTTGAATTTTGAAAGGGAGAAAAAAACAACAAAAAAACTCCCATGTAATAAAATCTATTTTCAAAGATAAATAAGCAATAAATTTTGGCTCTTATTACTTCCTGCCGCGACAACATGGAAACGATAATTTGAATAATTGTATTTCCCACTGAATTCTAGAAGACGTGCACAGAAAATGAAGTTACATTTATGTCCAGAAGCAAAACAAGGGCCATCTCAGCATTTGCTCAATGGATCAGGGAAACTGGACGAAAAACCTGATCGAGATGGGGGTCATTGACCCCGAAGCGAATAGAACTTTAACGAAGATTGAAGACACATCTATGCAATAGTTCCACGCAATAAATAAAGTTTAAAAGATCTGACACTTCATAAATTCCTGAAATACGACAATGTAATAATTGAGCCATTCTATCTAGACATTGAGACTCCACAGTAAAAAGCAGAAGAATTTATATGGTTCAACCAATTAAAATTTATTGGAATTCATCGAAATTTAGTCACTTCCACCAAATACCTGATTTATTTTATGAAAAATAGGAATGCTGCATGATTACGCCCTAGCTCATTTATTAGAGTACTGTTCCAGCATTCGCGTCGAATTGATCGAAGAAACCTTGGACAATTAACGATCAGAGCCTACTCTCTCTAGAATTCTCCTACAGACAGAGGCAGTACGAGTCTGGACAATGTGGTTACTGCTCCGCTGACATGCAAGTTGCGACAAAATTAGACATTTACAAAGAAATCCTTCGTAAGGATATTTAGTCCTTTGAAGTTAAAACGGCAAATCATTTACTTATGAATAATATTATGAAAAGACTTATGGTGTTTTCTTTTACAGCTGAAATGATTCATCCAATAACAATGGTAGCGAACCCGCAAATTTGTGTGGTAGGTAACAATCGAAAAATGATTGAAAATAGTTTTATGTATGGTAGAGAATCGCACGGGCCCTGAAATTTTGAGATATTTTTCTAATTTTTCATTCTTTATAAACAACGTAAAAGTTGAAATTAATACAAATTTAATCTGAGCCTTTGATTATCATCAGGGGTATAATGGCCTCTGCCTAACCCTACAGGGAGTGATATCGTTCGTGTTGGGGACTGTCATTCTCCTGAATGACACTGTCACTATAGGATCACATTGAAATATTTAACTATCGACAGAATCATTTGCGTTAGAGGATGTAGCTAATTTTCGAATCCTCTTGAGGGTGTACTCACAGTGGATCAGTGTGCCGCCGAATTCGCGACTAGGAAAACGAATTGGAACCAAATAGTAGTTCAAACACCCACCAGAGCGCAGGTACGGCCGCACTGCGTAGTTCCATTAGCGTGCGCAACCATAACCATTCGACTCTGTGTCTCAAATACTTACGTGGACTCTGTTTGGGGTCTTATTGACCCCAAACGTTTTACACAATAATTTACAAGTATTTCTTCAGGAATGTTATTTGGAATCATCATTTGAGAAAACGAGATATTTATTTGCTTTATTTACAATATATAGAGAGTGTTTGAAACAGGGCTACCAAACTGAAATGGACAGGTTTTTAGAATTTTTTCTTGTAATTTAGACGTCAAATGTGGTATATTTTACTCAAACCACATAAAAATCGAATTAATTCCAACAAAGAAACAAACTTAGAAAATTGAAAAGATTACAACATATGTAAAAATGGACGTAAATAGCATAACTAAAAAGAGGAGTTCATGAGAATAATATCCAGAAAGTTGCGAAACATTATTTGTCACTGGGATAAAAAAAAAGGGTCTAAGGGTTAAACAAGAGGGGGGGACTACATTTAGTAGCACCCTTTCCCATTAATTTTTGTTTATTTTCATATGACTTTTACCACATAAAACGTACAGAGAATTAAATTATAACTTTAATGAGACAATGAATAAACACAATTGATATTAAGATGAACCATTTTCAGGGTAGCTATTTAGATTTGGAGAGCGCCATCCTCAAATGTGTAATAATTCCCAAAATTCTCAGTCGCAAAACGAAGAAATTCAGGAATTGATCATATTTACAAAAATAAAATGTTTTATTACATACTGCTAAGGGCCCCTTTGGAATTTTCAGGGAAGTCACAACTCCTGAGCTCGCGCCTAAGCTTAGGATGATTTCTGGAGAAAACGCTCGACCTTCCAAGTCGACAGAACATAACGCAATGAACTCGAATTATTCGTCCCATCTGATCCATTTAACGTGAACAAAACCTTGTTCGGTTCGTTTATGAACGAAGAGCTCTATGGAAGTCCTGCGATTCAATTCGCCAAAATTGAGGAAGGATAGTACATAAGAAATCAATTAAATAAGTTGCTGATAGTTTCTGTACGAAACACGAAATTAATTCAACATTTCATTAAATGTCGACGTACTGAGGTCATGGTTTTTGTGTGTTGTTGGCCTTTAACCTAAACAATATGAATGTAGCATCTTATATCATTTTTGTTATGAATTTGAATTACTAACGAACTTTTCAACAATACGAAGATATGTTTCTTCTCAATATTTTCAAGTCACCCACAGAACGTCGACATCACATTGTAGTTGGTGTTGTATATTGATATACAACGAGCTAATCGAGTTACATTTAGCTCGATATACATCGAGCTAAAATTTTGACATGATCATGTACAAAACAACACACACCAACTTAACATTATTATATTTAGAGATATTTCAATTAGATTTTAAATAATTTCTAAAAGATTAATTTGCAAACGTATAAAAAAGCTCGAATATAAGAAACGAAGAAAGAAGTATGAAACAATATACATATTTTAACTTACGTAAGATCCAACTGCCTCAAACACTTCTAAAATAACGTTCACGAAGCCCAGGATTTTCGGAGTATGCGACTTTTGATACCAAATTACAAAAAATACTCATTTTTTCCAAAAATTGAAGTTGACGTTATTTGAAGATGTTTTTGATGAACACATTTTATTAAGGAAAAAATTGTATTTTCGTAATTGTAGTCGTCGGAAGACGTAGAAAATGTTTTAAATTTTCGAAAAATCAGCGTTTCAACGAACATGAGACCTGCATAATTCTCTTAAGTGTCCTTTACGATAACTAAGGTCTAAATTTAACCAAACAAATTTATAATAATTTTTAAAGAAAATATGGTTTTAAGAAAATAAAAATTGCTTATGTTTGATACAAAATTTCGCAAAAACTACGCATTTTTTTGAAAAATTGAACATGACAATATCTTTAAATATTTTATATGAACATATTTCATTAAGAAAAAATGTTTATCTTCATAACTGTAGTTGTCTGGGTTAGAAAATGTGGGTTTTCAACGAACATGAGACCTGCGCCATTCTCTTAAACGTCTTTCATCTTCCTTCACTGCTATCAACAAAGTTTAATCAAAACGGAGCCATTTTTTGAAAACTTGGAGTCATATAAAGTACCCTCCAAAATTAAAATATCGGTTTCAAATTCAAGAAGCCGCAACATCATCCAGATCGATTGGGGAATATCAATTTTGGAGAAAATCAGCTGAACGGTTTTTGCCGCTAGCGTTGTTCACAGACGGACAGACGTTTCGCCGTCAATCGATTTTTCAGTATCAAGGAACTACAAAACATGTATTCGGGCTTCACCACGTGTTAGGGATTTTGTTCTAAATTTAGCATCAGGATTTATCCATTTCGTTGCCAGGGCCCTGTAATAAGCGTTTTTCTGCCGAAAATTTCTGGTTGTTTTCGCGCAGCATGACGTAACTTTCTCTCTACCGCGGTATCGGGACCTTACATTGCTAATTATAGTCATTACTTATAATTTAGAACTCTATAAAATGAATCAAATTACTACCATTAAAATAGGTTCTTCTGAAATTCACATTTATTATTTCATTTATTTAACAAATGATTTTATTAAATACTAAATAAACACAAATTCTTTTACGGTTTAAGCTCACCGTAGAAATTGTATTTTTTATTAGTAAATACTTGTATTTAAAACTATTGTTGAAAATTTATTTTCAAAAACTTTTTCTAACTTAAAGGTATTTTTTTATTTGTTGAAATAAAATAACTCATATAGTTTCTTGATTCAACATTCACATTTTTAATTTGTTCGAGTGAGGGGACTATTTTTCAGCATTGCCTCGGGTTCAGAATTGTGTAGCTCTCGCACTGCCAGGAGCAGGCAAACACGACCGGAGAGAACGGAAAAATATGTAGTGTTAAACGTCAAAATATGTACATAAATATGTAATGAAAACAGTAAGAATATGTAATAAATATGTAAAATTACACGTTTATGCACACTTTGCACCATTCAACTTTCCCGTCGGTTGTAAAAGATTAATGTATTGTTATCCACGAGCGTAGTTTTGCTGCCAGTCCAAGGTGCATATAAGCAAGGTTATACGCCTTCAGCCAGACTAGACGCAATAGAAGCCATGGTGATATCTACGACCAGCTATCACTGCAGCGTGCAAAGTTCTTTTAAGTTTTACACGTTGACAATCACCAAAGTTTCTCGGAAATTAAGGTTAATGGTCACGAAACGTGACGACTATGGTGCTTTTAACACTTAGATTCCACCAATCATGACGGAAAAATTGATTTTTAAAATACTTATTTTCATAAAAAAATACGAACTAAAATTCAAGAAAGTTGAATGAATAAAAAAATGTTTCGTGAAAATAGCCAAATGTGTAATATAATAGTAAATATGTACAAATATGTAACGAAAAAGTTGGATATTATGTTAGGAGAACGAAGATTTGCCAAGATTACAATTTTTAGAACGATTAGTAGAAAGATAAAATTTATGTAAATAGTTTTAATTACATAAAAATCCGGTCTCTAACAGATTCACGTGGAGTTGATGCTGCCACTGCGCGCGTTGAGACTCCTCTTACCTTACCGCAATTGAGGCTACCTCCGGAAGTGGATGCAGTTCGTGGCTTCACGGAGCTATTTGCAATTCTCCAGTGTTAGTAGTGACCGATCTCTATCGACCGATTGTTTTCCCAGACATTTCCGATTGTCTTAAATTATTTTTTGAATGAGGAGGTTTCTAACAGATGTTATTTCCTGGTTGGAAGTTTTGTTATACAGACCCGCCTGTTGTAGTGGAAATTAAGTTACGAGACTCATGAAATTCTAGAAGTTGTGCATTCTTAATAGCATATTGTATGTTCGGAATTATTTCTTTATCACTCTTCACAAATTTTCATTCATTGTCAAATTTTCTTTCAATTTTTTGTACGACTGCGAACCAGTCGTGGTAATTTTAATTCTGCATGCATTACGGCTTGGCTGTAGCTCTTGTTAGAGTAATAAAATATCGTGGGTTCGAAATGTTGATCGAATGTACGCAAAGAATGTCGATTGAAAACGCGAGTGAATAATATAATAATATTTAACTCCACCTAATACAACCGCTAAAAGTGTTAACTTAATCGAACTGTCATTGTCTTGATACGAAAGTAGAATATAATTATCTTCAAATTTCATTAGCATTTACTATTTTCTACATGTTAGCCTACACGCCATACGTCAATGAAGCCCATTAATGAACAAAAAATTGATCAATTTGGCTGTTTTTATTGCAAGCACGTGAACTATTGCATTTCCTGGACAATTGTCCTTTAATGCTCGAGACATTTGTACTTTCAACCTTACCTTGCTCCTTGACCGCTACCACGCAATGGTTTCATCTAGCCAATCTAGCCAGTTGCTGTTGGTGAAGGTCAAAGCATAAAACTAGACTTCTTTCTAGTTCCGGGTGTCAAAGCCATTACGCAACACTGTAAACAACCGCTCCGTTTCATCTTTTTGCACGGAAGTGCCTGACAGCCTTCAGAGAGCGTTGAAAGACACTGGGGACGCACGTGGACTAGACAGGATCACGTGACCACTTTGTTGCCGCAATGGCTTTCCTGAGTCGGAATTTTCCTAGGCGTGTTATAGCTGGAAGCATTACATGTCCACGCATCATACGTGCTCATGTCTCCAATGCAATGTCGTTTTATTAATAACCGCCTAACATTGCAGAGATCATGGCGGATACCACGAGAGATACAGAGGATTTGGGAGATATGGCGAAGGAGGCGGCAGTTTCAGCCATTGCCTGACTCAGCGGGTGCGGGAAAGGGATGGAAATCAGAAGATCGCGCGCGTTTTTTCCCTCCTGTTTGTTCATTGGCATGCGAGACCCAAACAAAACTGCAGCAATAATTTTTTCTTTAAGGCCATACACTCCACCAACCACATTAACGTTAAGTAACGAGCCCATCCCATAGTACCCCCCAAACAAACCCATTAAATATTTAGGACTGCACTTGGGCACCAGATTGAATTGGAAACAACACATAGACACCAAAATAATTCAAACTAAAAACAAACTTCATCAACTAAAATCACTAATTAATAGGAATAAATACCTTCCATATAAAACAGCAACAATACTCTACAAAACAATAATCAGACCGACTCTTCTCTATGCCTGTCCAGTATGGATTAATGCTGCAAAAACAAACATCAACAAAATTCAAATAGTACAGAACCAATTCCTACGTACCATCACTAATGCACCCTGGTTTACATCAAATCATCAATTACATAATGAATTCAACCTCGACCTCATCATTCACCACATTACTTACCTATCCCATAACTTCTTCTCTAATATTCACCATATTCAAACATTATCCTCGTTCAACCTCTATAAAAACCCCACTCATCCCACTCGCATCAAAAATAAATATCCATTCCACATATTTTGTAAATTATTTTCAGACCTAGATTAATATCTGCGAGGTGCCATCATGGTTTCCTCAACCACTATATTAGAGTTAAGTTAGGTTAAGTGTTATAAGTAAAGCCATCACTGCATATGTATAGTTTTATAGGAACTGATATATGTACAAAAACAATCAAATAATAAAACATAAAAAAAAAATTGGCGAGCGAGAAGGGAAGAGCAAAGGACCGTGGCCTCCTAGAACGTTTTCAAAGGGGGCCCAGTGCCGTACGCAATAAAAATATTTTATTTCTGTATATATTTTAATGCATGATTTCTTCTCCCCCTTTTTACCTGATTATTAGGTATTTTTTACAGTTGTATTTATTTTAGATCTCCTTAGAAGCAGCTGAGGTCATTAGCGACCGCTGTTGTATGCGCCAGTAACACATTTTTCAAATTAGAACAAACGTAGAATTAATAACCACAATAACCTGTTCACCATTATTTCAATTATTTTGTAAAACCCAGTAAATTAGGGAATTTGTTTTACGTCACTTCGAGAAGAGTTTCTCCTGATCTGGCAAACCTATAAATAGTTGAACATAAAAACATTTGCATTTATAAATAGTCATTTTTAATTTTATATTTTAATACCCCTCGTGTTCTATTTTATTTATTTTCTAATGAAATTTCATACGTAAATATTAAAAAAATTCAGTGAGCAACGAAGCCCAGAAAGGTAGTTGCCTCCCCCCCCCCCCCAGTTGTTTAGGCTGCGCACGCCTTTTTTTAAAATAGTTCTTATTTCCTTGTTCGACATTATTATGTCTTTCAAGGGTTTTTATGATACATAGTATACAATTTTGTTGTAATTACATTTCATCATGCATGAACAATGGTAGAAGACAGAAATATTTACAATATAAACAATACTCAGGAAGGGTCCTTCAGAAAAGTGCATACAATATTTGGATTAAAAACATAAATATTTAATTTAGAAATGTTGGAACGTGCTTTATGCTAATTAAGGAGGATGTAGTAGGTCTTTAGAATATCTTGTTTTTATTCGTGGAAAAAGATTGGCTGATTTACCTAGAGTGTACAAAGAGTGACTGGGCAAGATGAAAGAGAAGAGTAGAAATTAGAAGAAAGTTTTAAAATCCAAGTTTTCAGAGGTTCTCTAGACAATTCATTTAAAATTTGATCATTTCTGATATACCATGAAGCTTTTAAAACATTTCTTAAAAATTTATTTTGCAGTACTTCCAGTTTTTGAAGGGTTGCTGCGCACGCCTGCTTCAGGTACTGCACGATATTAGGAATGCAACATTGATGTCGATGTTTTCAAATCATTGACGATTTTATTAAATTGTCGATGGCTTTAACATCTATTTTTTAAGCCGATGATTTTATCATCGATCTTTTTTCTGTTCGATGTTTTTACGTGTTTAAATTTTTTATTTTTGAAAGCAAAAAGTACTATCATAATTAAAACCTGTAATAATTTTTAGATAAATTGAACATTTTTCAGACTAATGTGATCAAGAAAGAAAAAATTAAAATCTAACTTTCATCGACAAATGAACTCCGTAATTTTTGAATTATCCAGTCAGATAATAAAAGTTTTGTTAAATATCCTGATAATTTTTTCTCTGTGTCAGTTAATTTTTTATTAAAATTATTTATTTATTTAATTAAAATTATTAATTATTAAAGTTATTTTTAATTAAAAATTGACATGGCCACCATCAAATTAAATTCTCCCTCCCGCGTGAACGATTATGGTTACTAATGCGGTTTTAAAAACATCGGTGACTAAAATCATTAATGGTATTGCGACGATATTTTATTAACTCCCTGAGAGATTTATTTAATATGAGTAAGATGCGTTTAATGCCGACCTAGATGGCCGAAGTAGCTAAGTGCGTGAACCGACTGAGCGCTTCCGTCGGAAGGTTTGCGGGTTCGAGTCACGCCTTGAGCATGGCTGTTATCCCCTAGTCTCTCATGTATGTATCGATGAGGAGGGCCTCGTGTTCAGCTCACCCCAGATCGGAGAAGCCCGTAAGTGTAGTGGTGTTTACTGCATGGTCGAATATGCGTCCCATCGGGATTTAAAGGGTAACCGGCTCTCGGCTGGATAAAAGCCCATTCGTTTATTACGTTTATGACAGGAGAGACAGGTTTGTAAAACAAATTTAAATTCCTATTACAATTCATTCAACTGTCAAATATATGATGATATTTGCTTGGAAATATTTCATTTTCGCACCAAATGTTCCACCATTTGTATTGAGTTTTACAAAAACTTGTGACTGAGATGTGTTAATTTGGAGAGAAATTAAGGTATAAATAGTATTTCATAACATTACTAAAGGCGAGAATGTACGTACTGTTTTAGCACGACTAGTTTACTGTTTTCCCATCATTTCCCTTATCGGGCCCCTTGACTTGCGGGGCCCCAGGCGATCGTCCTGCCTGCCCATTCCTAGGGGCGGCTCTGGTTCCTGGATTGCCTCTGTTCAGATGCAGTCGTGTTATGGGGGTCGCCTTGACAAGCAAGCCAAGAACTCTCCTGTGCTGCATTGTACAAATGGGTTGAATGAGACTGATGCGACTAATATGGTCAACGCATAATAACCAAATGAGGTGGAGCAGAAATTTATGATTGTAAATCTATATATATAAAAGAAAGTCGTGTTAGTTACACTATTTATAACTCAAGAACGGCTGTACCGATTTGGCTGAAAATTGGTGAGCAGGAAGCTTAGAGCCAGGAGACGGACATAGGATACTGTTTATCCCGTTCGACAGCGTTCTTGAGTGAGAACGCACGTTTTTGAACGTTTTCGCGTGATTTCGCATGTTAGCGGTCATTGTTGCCTGTTGTAACCCATTGTTGTAACGTCGCACTGATAACAGAAAGCGATAATGATAGCCGCCTTTCGTTCGCCGTTATATTTATATATAGTCGTGTTAGTTACACTATTTAAAACTCAAGAACGGTTGTACCGATTTGGTGAGCGGGAAGCTTAGAGCCAGGAGACGGACATAGAATACTGTTTATCCCGTTCGACAGCGTTCCTGTGTGAGAACGCACGTTTTTGCACGTACGCAGTGCAACAAAGATAGTACAGTTTCTCACAGTGAGTGCGATGCGAGAAAAAGATGGTACCGGCTGTTACGGTGGAACAGAGTTCGCCGGGTCAGCTAGTTAAATTATAAATACGAAATATTTATTATTCCTTCATCAAGAAAAGTATAGGTTAAACCTTAATGACAATATAATTTCAAATCCTGAGACTGCCTTCGCACCTCGTTACGAATCACAAAATGGCGCCAGCCTAGGACTGATCACTACATTTACTTAATGTGTTTAATCAATGTTACTTGAAGCCTCTGATGAAGGGGGAAAATCCCGAAACACGTGTGTGGCTGAATTGTCTACACAGTAAATTTATACAGCATACTATTGGGTTGATACCTCTTATATCCTGAAATTTGAATCGTGGAGTACCACAAGATCTCCGCTGCCACTACAGAATTTATTTCAAATCCTAGATTCACGTGTATTATGCATATGCCCTTGTTCTTAAATGTCCATTCATTACTTTTTGACCTCTTCCGGTCCACCATTCGCAGGAAAACGAGCTGTCCATTCCACTCAACTCCAGTCGGTCTCGGGGAGGAAACGACCATTTTTTTCTAATTCTTCCAGAACGTTCTAAGGCCTCATTCACAATGTAAACTTGAACGTAACGTAATGCTGTAAACTTAAACGTAAAATTTACAGGCACAAAAAGGCAATCACAATAAACGTAAGCTGGAACATAAGTTTCGCCTGAAACAATCAGAATTCAACGTACTGAAACTTGATCGATTCGTTTATAGCATAGTGGAAAGATCTATCCGCTAGAGGCGAGAAGCTGATGATGTAATGCTCGCATTTTCTTCATCATATAAACAAGGATTCTCTTGTACCAAATTCACGAGTAATTCGTCGAACATAATTAGTTTATTCGCTATGTGAAGTTAAAGTCACAATAAAAAATGCCCAAATTCTTACTTGTAATTCACTACACACATCAAAACTGTTCGAAAACTAGTTTTCTGCATTTCAATAACAAAGAGACATTACAAAAAACTACCTCACACACTATCTGAAATCGACCTTTCACGCTGCTCTCTGATTGGTATTCGGTAGAATTCCCTCGCAACCTTAACGTAAAAGCTTGAAGCTTGTGAACTCTTAAGTTTACGGACTTACGTCTACGGTTACTTCAACGCATTGTGAATTGTCTCGGTTAGTAACTCATTTGTAGGTTTTTCGGCTACGTTACGTTTACGTTTAACTCTGCATTGTGAATGAGGCCTAAGAGAATTATCGAAAAAGCGAATATTTTAAGTATAGAAAACGACACTTTTTTTGGGGGGGGGTTAAGGCAACTAAGATATTATCAATGTTTCATTCGATTCCTCTTCACAAAATGAACTGATTGGCACTTTTTTTTATCCAGGCCTTTCTAGGATGTTCAGAAAAATGTAGGAAAAACGTGAAGTGGTGAATCGCTGTGAGTTACCATAACATCATTCTGGCATTACGTAGAACGTGACGACATGAAAATTAATTCTCGTTTTGAAATGAAATATAAATATTTTAAAAATGTATTTCTACCTATATCGATCGTGTTTTATCATGTAGCTTTCTAGGACCAATGACGAGCAAGGCCAATGCAAAATTTATTATTATTATTATTATTATTATTATTATTATTATTATTATTATTATTATGTACCTGAATTGCACAAATAAAACGGTTTCATATAAAAATACCTTCTGAAAGCGCCACGCTAAGCTATAATAATAATAATAATAATAATAATAATAATAATAATAATAATAATAATACGCTATTTAATAGGAACTGAGAGTGTAAATAGAAGGAAAAAAATGCAATAGTCACCCTCATCACGAGGCTCTCACAAATAATATGGTGTAAATCACCGAGAAGTAATAGTAATTTAAAAATAACGAGAACAGAAAACTTCATTTGAAATGAATAAAAAACTTCTCTTTCTTTGCCATTGGATCAAATGTGTTTTGTACTTGATGCATATACGAAACGATTTCTGTGGCGATTGTGAAGTATATCTCATTCTCAATTGTTGAATTGTATGTTAATTATATATACTGAAATATTAAATTATTTTATTATACAATAATGTTTTATTGTATTATAAACTATTATAATAGTTATTTTAAGAAATAACAACGACTTCTCTGAGACCCAGAAAATTTTCAGATAAAATATTGTATTTTTCAAAAAAAACATTCCTAGGATATTTTACATTTCAATTCAACAGACTAAAAATGGTAGCCAAAAATGAAGTAAATTATTCTCCATTTAATTTCTCAAGGAAACCAGTATTTTGAGTCGACCTTTCTCCAAGATTGGAATATTTATTTATATTATTCTTCATTTCCATTTCTTAATCATATTTTAATAGGGATGTGAAAACAATGTTAACGCGTTTCCTCTTGGAAGGCACCTATTTAATGCCATCTGCTTCCTTTGACCCGGAAGTCGTACACTTTCGGTAATTGCCATGTCAGGCATACGCCATCAAAGACATCACCGAAGAGAAAGCTGTCTCTTTAGCGCTCTAAGAAATACATATTTTCAAATTCGTTAGGAAACTCTAGAGCAACAGACAAGAAAACATTACTCAGCCTTAGCGATCAATTTACGGAACATTAATGAAGTACATCGTCTTTCGAAACAGTTCTTTATAATACTTTGGTCCTTATTTACATATTTATTGTCAGGTGGATTTATTATATCGTAAGTTCACTATGTGTATGGTATATTTATAAAACAAAAACCTGAAGATAATGAAATCATCCGATTAAAAACTTCAAAAAAAGGGTGAAATGAAGAACAAGGCCAAACAATATGAAATAAAAGTAGGCGAGAAAGTTAAAAGCAGGATATAAATAAAAGGAAAAATGAAAGCGAAATATTAAGGAAATAATGGATGAACCAACATATTAGAAGAAAGCAAGAAACAAAATTAATATACTGCTGATGACGTTGGTAGCTTTTTAAATTATAAATTATTGAAATACAAAATATGTCTAGAGATTAATATTTTATTGGCTTAAGATCTCGATCGCGTAGCATTCATTAGAAAAACTTACAGCATCTGGGGGAAAACAAAATTATGCAGAAAAGCAATTCTGCAGATCTTAATTCATTAACATTTTGATGCATACACAAAAATTCTATCTCAAAATTTTACGAAGAACAGCAGCAAATCGAAGAGGGAAGGAAACTATTCTAAGAAGACCTGAGGGAAATAAATAAATCATTCTCTGTAAACCAGAAGAAAAGGAAATAGAAGAATAAAACGTAGAAGCCAAATAGCTGACAAGGGAGAGTTGGTAGGGAGGCAACACCTCCTGAAAGAGAGTAAACATCAAGAGAAAGTTTCCGTTCTGTAAAACTATCTTTCCGTTTTGTCGGCCATTTAGGAGACACGTTCAGGTACGAAGTCGAATTGTGCTGCTGGCAGGCGTAGCGAAACCACAGTCGCAGCCACAGTCACCCACTCACCCGGAGACCTCGCGTTCGCTGCACCGCACCGCACGGCACGTGGCACGTAGGCGGCGACGGCGGCGGCGGCGGCGGCGGCGGGGGCGGGGGAGGAGGAAGCAGAGGCGTTGGCAAGCTGCACCAGGTGGCGCTCAGTGGGTCGAAATGGCGCCAAAAGCGCACAGAGCATATTTTCAGGACATAGTTTCATAACGGTAAATAAATATAGTTATTTATGCACCAAGAGTTTTAATGATCGAATGGCAACAAAAAACTCTCGGGTGAAAGGTCCTCGGACTTTTTGGCACCACTCGATCATTAGAACTAGTTAACGCGTATAGTTCATAAAATTTTTAATTTTTATATCATTTTACTGATTCAGATTTACTTGTTTACTAATTAACTAGATGTTCACTTGACTAGGTTTGTCTTTTCATATTTCACTCCCATAATTCCCTCCATAAGAAAACGTAGAATCATTCAACTGTTTTCATATCTCCTCGTAACCACGAAACTCTCGATCAGGTAAGTTATGCAGTGAATATCAAACTCCGTATCGAAGGCAATAACAAGAAATAACGAATCAGTAACAAACAAATTTATATTAGGGGTCCTTCAATTGCTGAGGTAATTGCATACCATGAGTGGACGAAGTAATGGGCAGACGATAGCGATAAAGATAATAAGATGTCTGATGCTGGATTGGTTGGTTGGTTTTTTCGTGTTTCCGGGCGCATCAACTGCTTTGGTCATTAGTCCCGTTAGTGTAGTGCATGCTTTTTTTTCGGGAGATGGCGGTGATCTTCCCCCGCTGGATGGTGAGATTCGGCGCCGACCTACCGTCGGCTAGTGGGGTTTCCCCCTAACCAGGACTTTCCCACCAGCGGGGCTCCGCCCCAGCCGGGACAAGCTCTAAGCTCCCGACCGGTCTCCCAGAATATGTGGTAGTGTAGTGCATGTTAGTGTGTGTGTGTAAGGGGAGAGGATTGGACAAGGAAGAGGAAGGGCAGATCGCGTGCGGTCCGTGGCTCGTTTGTTAGGGTAGTGCTCCGGCATTCGCCTGGTGTTGATTGGAGAAACCACGGAAAACTACCGATCAGAGCAGCCGGCCGCTAGAATTCTCCTCCAGACAGCGACTGAATTCGACCTAGCTGATGGTGGAGCAAAGGTGGAATGAGATCAGGGAAAACAGGAGAATCTCGAGAAAACCTGCCGAGAAGCCACTTTGTTCCCAACACAATCCTCGTGAATTGGTCGGGGATCGGAGGTGGAAGGTTGATTCATCAAAACCAGGATTTGTAAAATCTCCGGTTTTAATCCACTTGCAGACGAAGGATTTTGAAAGGTTGGAAATTCTCAGAGATCCGTGTTACTTTAGTGTCATGTGAAAAATCTGGTTAAAGTTTTTTTGTTTTTTTAGTATAAAACCTCCCTCGTTGTCCTCATTTTCACATGAAAATATTCGAAATAGACTCTCCCTACAGAAAATATTGTTAACCGCACGTGACAGACCTGCCTCTGGGATGGCTCATAGGTAGCGTACTAGCTTCTGTACTGCTGTAGACCTGGATTCGATTCCCGGTCGATTCAAAAATAGAGTTGTAGCTTTCCTTTAAAATTGTCCCAGTTGCTGTAGCTGTGTGACGAAGAAGAGCTCAAGCAGGTGGATTTTGTCAGTTACGGTGAAGAGAATATGTCATGTTCGCTTCATGTCGCTCTTACCTCCCAAGCATGGGAATTTAAATACGCCCAGGCATGGGGGACACCGGTAGTAGGCCGGTTAAGTCGGACTACCGACCCAATAACACCAAATACATATATGTTACAGATCTCAATTATCACAATGGTTTAGTTGTTTTTCTTGAGATGTATTGAAATTCGAAATATTGTGTTTTATCAAAGGAATATTTTTCATATTTTGTAAATTTTATGGTTTGATAAATTGATTTGAAATAATGTTTACAATACAATAGAAAATACTTTTTCTTCACTAGGAAGAAGTTAGAGGGAGAAAACAGAGATGTTTGGGGAGAAAATCTCGTTTGAGCCTTAATGAAAATGCGTAATTTGGAGCTCATTTTCACTCGAATACTTTTGAGTTTTGAAGAAAGATCTTTAACAAATTATTTAAATAATTTTATTTAGGAATGCTTAAAAACACAATATTCATTGGTGCAAATTAGTAGGGCCTCGAGGTCACCCACTTCGGTCCAATAAAATCCCTCTTCGAGATAACCATGTGTATGGTTTAAGAGCTAATGTTTCATAATGTCGAATGGTCGGATAGACGGACGAACAGACAGACGTTTATGAAAGAAACAAATGTTCTTCCTGTGAGGAAGCTCAAAATATTTCAGGAATAAACATATCACAATAATGTATGGATCAAAATAAATCAGGAAACCCAAAATATTTTTTTTACAATCAAGTAGTGAAGGATGATTTAATTCTGACATGTCTTGAACAATTTCATCTAGTAAGGATGAAGCACGACCGATAACAAACGGTAAAAGTTGCAAGGGCCGACAAGTTCGGCAGGGGTGACCGAGAGAAAGACGTGCGGAAAAATTGAAGAACAAAGATGTCCTGTGATCCTCGACTTCTCGCATCGGTAAAGAACGGAATAAATATTGCTTCACGCCCGTGACAATGTGTTCTAATCCAATGAGCTTAGGATGTGTGTGTGTGTATATATATATATATATATATATATATATATATATATATATATATATATATCTCTTCGGGATCCATTCTCCATTCTTCGCTTTTGCTAACCGTACCCAATTTTTTTTCTAAATTACTTATTTGTCCTTTGGTTTACAATGCACCCTATTTGGTCCACTTGGGCCCAGTGTGCAGCGCGGCGCAGCGCCAACCTGTGGTGACGGTGGCAGCGGGAGGGGGAGGGCACCCTCTTCTCCTTGACCGGCATTCCCGCCTCCGCCAACACCTGCTGCCCCCGCGCGGCCCGCGACGCCTGCCAGCCGCTTTGTGACGCTTGCCTTCGCCGTCTGCCCCTCCCACCCAGCGACGCCCCCGCCACCTCCGTCACCGGCACCGCCACCACCATCGCCGCCGCCGCCGCATCCAACTTCGCTTCCGCCCCGCCCCCGCAACCGCAACTGCGCCTCACCCCTCCTCAAGACCCCGCCGCCGCCGCCATCGCCACCACCACTTCCACCGCCGCCGCCCCCGTCCCCGCATCTGCCGCCCCGCCCCCTCCCCGCCATTTCCACCTCTTCCGCCACCGCGACCGTCACCTTCGTCATCACCGCCACCGCCATCCCACTTCAACCGTCACCACAGCCTCCACCTCCACCGCCAACGCCAAAGTCACCGTTTCCTCCACCGGCACCACCATCTCGCTACCCTCGCCAACCCCGCCACCACCGAAATCGGCACCGATATCGTCACCAAACTTGACTCCGACACCGTCACCGCTACCACCACCACCCCGCCTACGGTCCCGGCATCGGTACTGCCATCTCCCGCCCCTGCCACTGCCACTGTCCCAGCCACCGCCATCTTCACCGTTCCAGTCCCGTGCCCATCCTGCTGCGACCGATCCCTTCTCCGCACGTCCCCCACCACCCGCAACCGCAACCGTTTCTACCACCACCACCACCACCACCATTCTCATCAACCGCTCCAGCACTGTCTTTGCCATCCAGTGATGACAAATTATACCAATGCATCAATACATCGCTGAAGGGTTTTCGATGTCAATGAAAACATCGACGAAAAAATATCGATGTTTTAATTATAGACTAATAAACATGCTATTTTCCTATCCATTTTTAATTACAGTACGTAAAAGGGGTATACATTTTTGTTTGATTACCAGCATGTTAGTATTGAGTTAATACAAATTATTATCGAATGTAAAGGATGTAATTAACAATAAATAACATCGTGTTTCGCTACTTTACCGTTTAGTCACTTCCATTTATACACCATCGAAGTAAAATTCCCTCAGAAGAGGATAACGCACAATAACGATATTGCTGTACCTTGCTGCTACTCTACAACGTGCCTAAACCCTTTTATTTAAAAATAAAAGTATTTTTTTAAAATCGATGTTTTTGCAACAAAATATCCATGTGAAGAAAACATTGAAATCAAAATATTGATGTTAATATATCGATGTTTCTGGTTTAAAACATCAATGTTTTCAAAACATGGATGTTCTTTTATCACCCCTACCATTATTGCGTCAACCCCAACCGCCTCCGTCGCCACCTTTCCTTTCCTCCACCTTTGATTGCTGAGCTGACAGGAAGGAGGTGTTACTGTCGGCGCGACGTGTTGCCGTAAATACGGAAAACAAAGATATGTGGGGAACTTCGTGCGCAAAAATATTATGGGGATGGGGCAGAGCGATGTCAGCCACATAGCAGGTTACTATTTAGAAACTACTCGCTTTCCACATTTATGGATTTCTGTACGGATTGCTATCCGGACACGGACACATTTGTGTGTCTGTGTTCGGAAAAGTCAAATGTCTTCGATAACTAAGATTAACTACTACATTTAAAGGACAGCAAATAATCCGCGAAGTTGACCTGATAGAGTTGTGAAGAGGTTGAAAGATATGACAAGAAAGGTTCCTGTCAAAAAGACCAAAAATGAACAGATGTATCTATGAAAGAAAATAACAGAACGGACTGACGGTATTGAGAAGCAAGAGAAGTCGGAACATGCTCTAAATTAAGTTTGTGAATGGACATATGTAAAATTAGTTTTAGAATATCGAGAAATCCTACCAAGAACGTATGTTTCAAGAAAATCAGACAGAATATAAAAAGTGGTAAGTAACTGACTAGACAAAATAAAAGACATTTTCTAAAATATGTTGTGATGGAGACCACCATAGATTCAAAAAGAAGTGTACAGTTGTAACTCAAACGTGCAGTTGTAATGATTTAATGAGCTAAATGTAAACTTTTGGTAATTGTACTAACTGAGGATTTGGAATGGATAATAAGTAAATTACGTAGTGAAAAAGGCGTGAAAGACATTACATTAGAAAATCAAGGGAAATAGGTAACACATGTGTAGTAAGGCTGATTCTTGGAACCCATATCGATTAGGGCAAGGGTCTTCAACCTATTTACACCTGTAGGAATTCTTCGAGTTTATCAAAGCTTTTTTCTACTCAAATTTGCAAAATTATGTAAAATCAAAAATATATAAAATAGTGATGGTAAAAAAAATATTAATAAAATTCAGGTGCCCTTTTTATTTTTTGAAATTAAAAGGAAATATTTTATAAAAAAATATCTTCCACAAATTATGAAACACGACGTTGCTCTCAATGTAGTTTACGCATCATCAGTTGTGCACAAAATTCATAAAAATTCATTTATGTCGGCAAATGAAATCAAAATCTGAAAATGAAAAAAAAGGCGTGTTATGGTTTTATCCCCATAATTTTTGAATTGTTTTAATAAATCTTTCATGTTTGTACAAATAACTATCTTTTATATCACATTTATATTAATATTGTAACTTTTACTGTTATATTATTAATATTTTAATGTCTGTCCACTACCCCGTTCCTACATGACAAATTCCTTGTAAAGATGATTTCGATTGTTTGTGTTCTTTGACTGAGCAAACGGCGAACCACTGTCAATGTTTCAGGGAACACTAAGGTTCCACGGAATCAAGATTGAAAACCACTGATTTGAGTCAAATAAAATCTCTCGAAAAAGTGTAAAAATACGCTGCAAAATTTGTTAAGAGAGGACGTCCTAATTCTGAATTTATATCGTGGAAATCTTTGAAAAACGCAAAGAGAAATTGCGATTTTGTGTCTTATTCAAATTATTAAGAGGAGACCATCCGTAGACGGAAGTGCAGGTAATATTATCAAACCCGACATAGGTCGCGCGAAAGGATTACGGTTCGGATATTAGTGCAAGAAAACAGACAACAGATTTAGGAAAATTTTCATTTGTGAACAGAACATTACAAAATTGGAAGAAATTCCCTGCAACAGTATAGGAGATTTCCCTCAGAAAGTAAAAAAAAATTAAAGTAGTTTAAATAAATTGTGATATTTTTCGAATATGTAAACATTAAAATTAACTATTTTACAGTAATATGTCAGCTCTATAGGATAGAGTTAGGACATCAACTCTGCAAAATTGTATTAAGTAGATATGTCATTTTTATGTTTGTTTGATTGTTTGTTTTGTGTATTTCTAGTAAATGTGTTTGGACGCCACCACCGAAAATACCTATATGTGCTCCTATGTAGCATAATAAATATTCTATTATATTTCATTTATAACTAGTTGAACATGTGCGAACATTCCGCGCTTTATAAAAATTGTTTTCTATGTGACACTACAACACATGACAACACATGATGGAACGAAACTTTGAAGAACCAGTCTCTAAACTGTGCTTTACTGTTGGATAGGATATTTTAATATACTCTCAATGGTTGTCCTTCATGAAGATGGTACAATCTCAAGAATTTGAAATCCCGCACATGATGCACTGAGGAAGAAAGACTTGTTAGATTAATTTAGGTCACACGTGTTTTCCAGTGAGAAAACGGAAGTGAGTAATAGCTATGATTGTTCACCATTTCCTTTTCTCTACATATCGTAACGTTCGAAAACGAACTTCCAGCATCAAAACAGTTCCATTCATATTAAGAAAATCGTAAAATACTGTCCAAGTTACACGACACAAGTTAGTGGGGTATAAAAATGAAATAATGTAGAACAATTTTGTGGGCATTATGGTTTAAAAATATTAGTTTCCTAGCAATCACTGTAATTAGTATCTGACAAAGAAAGGGAGGACATAGAGGCGTAATAAATTAAAAATGGAAAAGCAATAATGATGTTCATATTTTAACTTTTATTAATTATGCTTATATTTTCTTATAAATAAGATGGCGTGTTTTATTTAGGTGTCCATAATATTTTAAATCTAAATGCAAGTGAGTTAAAATGTTTGAGGGTTCCCATTCACACTGAAATTGTGCGGTGCTGGTTGTCAACCCACATCTAATTGTTTAAGAAGAATACGATTTATTAAAGATCCTTCATTCTCCATTGATCTTTGACTATTTTATGGGTCCTGATAACTGTGCCAATTTGTAGTGTTGTGTGGTGAAATTGACCCATTTATCGGTTCATTAATTTTAGATGAAACCGTATCAAAGGACAAGTAGGACGTTGATTGTTTACAAAGACAATTTGTAAACATCTATCCTTGACCTAAACTCAGGAGACGCAGCTTAGAAACCCATTACACTAAGAGAATTGTTGACCCAAACAGATACATTTTAACCTAGATTCAGAATTATCGGCGAACATCATTGTTCTATTACAAAATTAAGACGAGAATATGTCCTTGCTGGAGCAACATCACATTATCCGAATTGCAGTACTATATGTAGTACTGCATAGTAAGGTTGACTGTTAACCATTGTAGAAATCTGTTGACTGTTAACGTTTGTTTCCAAAATCACGTATTTAATTTACGTCACATATAAAGTTAGGTCAAATGAATTTACATAAATTAACTTCCGATGCATTTACAATTATTAAGAAATGTAATAATAATATAAATATATTTAGAAATATACGTTATATTTAGAAATGTAAGTTCTATTTACAAAGACGCTACGGTACAAATTGATCAGATCTTAAAATAATTGCACGAGACGCTTTTGTTATTATTAAATGTATTTATTGCGAAAGGTAGAGAAGACAGTTTTGAAAGTTGTTTGATTTATACGTAAGTGTTCGAAAATATGTATTTTGATGCTTGAATGTTCAGCAGTGAATATTCAAGCATAACAAAATACGACCTAATGAATATCACTATAAAGTTAGTTTTATAACATATATATATATATATATATATATATATATATATATATATATATATATATATATATATATATATATATATATATAAACTCCATTTATTAACTCAGTTCCCAATCAGTCAAATCTGATGTCAGAACACCAATTTATTTTAAAAATATAAAAAATGAAAACTTTATATAGCGAATTCATTTACTCTGATGCAGAACATTTTAATAAATTTTTTTTCTATAAAATCATCAGTTTTTGGCAGCATTACATAATTTTTTCTAAACTACGTAGCATACGAGAAAGTTTAGTTTAAAGGGAAGATGTACGTACGTATCATTATGGGCTTGCTTTTGGAAGGTTGAGCAACCAAAGCCAAAGGGCCGTTCGAGGCAGAACGAGGCGAGGGGTCTACGCGGGAAACGCAGTCCATTATGAAGCGACCGCCTGGAATGCAAAGGCCGTTCTCTCTAATCCTCGCTCGCGAAATTAGCATTTTTCAGTGGACTACGCGCCCGCCCACCTCGCTGTGCCTTTCGCTACAACGGAACCTTCCAGGTAGCAGGCCGGGGAGGGGGGGGGACTCCCTTTCGGTCGCCCTGACGAAACCCCCTCGCAGGACAATGTGCGGCCCGCAGCGAGACGGGAGCGCACAGTACCGCGAGCGTGGTGGTGGTGGGGGTGGGGTGGGGGGTCGCTCAGAGTGATCCGGGCGGAAAAGTAGCGGGAGGGACGGGAAAATACACTGCGGGGAAAGTTTACTATTTTCCAGTCTATTTAGAGTTACTGTTAGGTGGCGGAGGACTCTTTCATCTGCCTTGTCTCGAGTTTAACTTTCTTCACTGTTGGATTTCTGTGTGGTGAGCAGGACAAATTTCACAAATCTACAAAATTTCGTAAGATTTTGAACTTGAGACATCTTTTACATCATCACTTTATTCCATCGTTATTACGACAAAAGACAATGAGTGACAAAAAATTTGTTCAGTTTTTTAATGTTTAATTTTTATGGTAATTCATTATAGATAAAAATCACTCAATTTCAACGAAAATGTAATATAGAAAACCTTTCGAGTTGTGAGAAAATTTTATTGTATTCGTTGTGTGAAAACTAACATTAACCAAATGGATGGTGGTTTCATGTTGCAAAGATGAAGAACCTGAACAGAAATAATAAGCGTAATACAATATAAACTGATAATACAAACATTAAGATTGTATTCTGTCGATATGTTAAAAAATATTACGAAACGGTTACACGCTTTGGAACACTCAAAATAAGTCAGTAGCTTTTCGGTTATTATCTTGAAACAATGTCGCTGTAATTACCACGAGCCTAAGGTCATCAGCATAAAGCACGAGGAACAGTGAATGGAGAAGCATTGTGAAGACCGAGGAACTGCATCCTCAAGTGGCAAGGCTTTTGTAACGTTCTTTGTTCATTGTTTTCTCTCCGTTACCAATGCGATCTGTTCAATTTCGTCACCATCGAACTTCACCGAACTGCAATCTATTTGAGGTTCGTACTTGGTGGCAATCTGCCACACTTGTCGCAACTCACTGCACAACGTGAGATGTAACATGCACCCATCAGTGTTGTGGTTGGTGCAAACCAAGCATGATACAGATAGAGACGGAAAAAGAGGAAGAAATACATTTTCTTGTTACGTGCTATTTACGGATTTCAGATTTGTATGAACGAGGGAAACAGCTCAGGTCGTTGACCTAACAGCTGTTTGTCGCATATTTGTCTTTGGTCATTAAAAACTAATTATTCTCGAATAACGTACAACATTTTCTGGATTCTAACAAATACGCTATCAATTTATTATCGCTTCAATGAAATTCCCATCATCCATTATTTCACTGGTAGTGCGATCACATGTTTTTTGATAACGCACTTCCCTAATGCTGGGTTGTCAGTTATTCTTCGTATCGAATATATGAATAGAAAAGTAGAACGTTGTTAAAAGTAATCACTTTATCATTATTTATCTAAATATATTTCTCCTGTGCTAGAAATAAATTTGAGTAAGGTTTATTTCTAGCGCTGAAATTTAACCTGAGTAAGGTAAAGTCAAGAAAATGTTTATTATTAATTATGTATTTCAAACATCGAAATTTACTTATCATTGAGTGAGTAGTATGAAAATCGGTATTGTTGTTAATACATCAATTTTAATGGAACGAAATTCAACCAACGTATGAACAAGGCCATTTTCAATAACTCATAAACAACCCAACATGCGTTCAAAATTACGAAAACAAATAGTCTTTGGGTATAATATATAATAGTAGTTCTTTCAAGGGTCAAAAAAGACAGGGTCACAAAAGACGTGACTCACTGCGTACTACGACATTTAAATAAGATTTAAAGAGATTTCCAGGCGTCCAAGTAGAAAAGTGTTAGTATATTTGGAAAGAGCAAGGTTTGAACAATTTATTTTAGCGAAAACAACAAACAAACGAAAATCGATAATTTGACCTATTTCATGTGTCCTCCCTTCTTAAACATCTTTCGCGGGTTTTAATAGATTTTTTTCTTTCCTTTCACCGTTCCGCGAATGCCCTTGCGCGTCCTTGTCCTTCATTCCGGCCGCGCCTCCTGCGCCGACGCGGCGTCAGCGCTCCATCTTCCGCTCTGAGCGCCGCATCTGGCGGAAGTTTCTGCGCGCCCGCTTCCCGCGCTCGCTCTGCGCGCTGCAACCGCCTCCACCGCCGCCGCCGCCGCTGCTGCTGCTGCGCGCGTTCGCTGGCGAAGGCCGCTGCGCCGCCCAGCGCGGGCGCAGAGCAGGCGGGGCGGCAAGGACTACGTGCGACCGCGAAGCGCCGCCGCCGCGCGCCCGCGAAATGCTCGCTCTCCCGCCCGTTCGCTCCGCCAGGCGCGCACTATCGGTCGCGACTCGCGAGATAAGTGCCCCGCCCCGCCCCGCCCCGCCCCGCCCCGCCCCGCCCCGCCCCGCCCCGCCCCGCCCCGCCCCGCCCCGCCCCGCCCCGCCACGCCACGCCACGCCACGCACCCCCGCCCCGCCCCGTCCCGCCCCACCCCGTTCCGTCCCGTCCCGCTTCGCTCGGCTACGGGTGGCGAGCGGTGGTGGAAAGAACTGATGGTTGAACCAAGGGGACTACGGGAGTGGAAGAGATGGACCAAGAGGGTGGGAGGTAGTAATGGTTGGAAAGGGATTGATGAGCTTGGAAGTTGGTGGTGATGGAGGTTTCACAGGACTTAACACGCGATTGAGTCGGTGGTAGGGTGGGAAATGGAAAAAGTGATGCAGGAAGTGGATTGAGGCGAAGTAGGCAATAGAGGCGATGGAGACGATGATGATCATGGTGGATACGGAGGAAGTGGTGGTAAGGGGTAAAGACGAGAGGGAGAAGGTGGAGGCAAAGGAGGAGGCAGATTTGATAAAGGACATGGAAATGTTAAACATACAGGTGAGGTGGACCTGAGATGCAACAGAGTCGGCGCAGTAGCTAGCCAAGGGGAGATGGAGCAAGTGATGGGAGGTGTGGTAGGCTTTAGAGCCCGTGGAGGTGACGCCGGTTGTGCTAGATCCTTGCGCAAGGGCAGAGGTGACGGCCCCCGCTGCTGTGTCGATGGCTAAGGCGGCGTCTGTCAAGAGCATGGGGGCCGTGCAAGGAGCAAGGCGGCGGCGGCAGCAAGCAGCAGCCTCGTGACGCGCGCGCGCTCGGTGGCGGTGGCGGCGGCGGAGGCGGCGGCGGAGGCCGGCCGCGCCGCGCCGCGCGCTTGAAAGGTGCGGGCGGCCTCCGTGTCTCGCCAGTTCGCGCTCGGCTCTCGCGCCGCCTGCCACGCCTCCCCGCCGCCGCCCCCGCCGCCGCCGCCGCGCTGCGGTGCACCACTGCCGCCACCCCCGACGTCACCGCCGCCACCGCCACCTCCGCCGCAGACAAGCCGTCACCCTCATGCCGCCGTAAGTACCACGCCTCGCGCCGCCGCGCCCGCCGCAGGGCGAGGCAAGTGTGTCAAAAGAGTGGCAACAGTAATCTCGAGTGTACCGAGCGTAATCTCGAGGTTGCTGTTCCGAGTTGGTCTCGGCCTTCCCGACTTCTTGTAGGACATCTGAACAACCTTGGTGTAATGTGTAGTGATTTGCGACCTTGTGGGACGTTGTGCGCGAATGTTAGTATCAGTGGTAATATTGTTTGTCCACTTAACCGGGCAATATAAAATGCCACGAACCTACTCTTCCATCGTTCCGGAGTGCTAAAATAGTGAATATACCGTGTGAGTGACTAGATGTTACTAACGATATTGTGAGATTTCTTATGGATTGGATTACAACTCTCGAAAACAAAAAGATGGACACAACCCTCATGAAAGCTGGTGAATAAATAATTTCGCCATCCTTTCCCCTAAAAAAAATCTCGATTAATATCACAAAATTAGTGTTAGTAGTTCGTTTATACAAGTTCTATTTGAAACATAAGAAAATTAGCCGGCAACAAGATTTCGGCTCTCCAGAACTCCCATTTCAACACCGAAAACAAAAAAATGGCACCCCCCCCTTCCTAGCTTCAAGGCCGCTAAGGAATCGTTCCGAGTGACAAACCATCGCCTTGAGCTGCCACAGGCGTGTCTCTGGTTCGCAAGGCGCGGGCGGAGGCAGGGGGCAGCGGGTGGTGATCAGTGCGTCTCGCTTCGCATGTTTATTTGGCGCGCCGGCCCAAGGCAACGCCGTGCTCCAGATTGCCGCCGTCTGGCGGCTCAAGGATGAAGTTCAGTACATTGGCAAGAACGCTTGAAACATGTTACCTTCGGCGATGTGCTTGCCGATTTGCTCGGCACTTGGCGGAATAACATGTCCCGGGATCCAGTGTTTCGCGAATGAGTGAATATACAAAGTGTACGTACGGGAGCTGAGAGGCAAAAAAGAAGAGAGGGGGAAATAGATATGTAATATGGAGAGAGAGAGAGAGAGAGAGAGAGAGAGAGCGTGTGCGGTTGCGGTTGCGTGAGAGGGGGGGGCAATGGGGGAGAGGAAGAGAGAAGGAACGATAGGGAGATCAGTGTAAATACGATCGTCAACGTGTGATGTAAACACACACCAAATTCTTTGATTAAATCAATGTGTGCGAACGGAACGATTTGCGTCGTGAATACACGGTTATGTTCACGCTCATGAAATCGAAAGCGAAGCCTCACAGAGTAAACAACTCTCTCCGAATTCCTTTGCACTAATATTTGCAAACCCGTGCTCTCCGCCGTGACACAGTGTCGCGGCTGGCGCCGAAACAAGTGTGTCACTCGTGAGTCACTGATACGAGCACCTGCAGGCGCTGTTCGCTTCGTTCCCCGCACTACAGCTCGCCAGTGACCACGCGGCCGGCAGTTGGCGGCTGGCCTTGCGCGGTCCAATTTTAGAACGCGCGCGTAGTCGTTGGCTTTATTTTGCCTGGAGTTTTATCAATGGCGTCTTCGCGTACTAGTGCACATGTTCTGAGGCGCTTGTTTTTTACGTTGTTGCGCGGGTATACGACTAAAAGATTGTACTGAACTGTTTGAGCCAGGTACATAGAAGCATATGTGATGAGTTCAAATTATTAATTCACAATTACTTCGAAATATGTCTTGATGGTGAAAAGTTATAAAGATTCTTCGAATTTTGTAGAATGTATTATCTTTCAAAATCTTGTAATTACTTCGAACCCATTAATATATTCACTGTTAATAAGTAATGATAAATCATGTCTGAGTAATGTCCGTGTGGTTATATACAGTGCACGTTTCTTGGAATTATGTGCCTTGGTTTTATTAATCTGTATTATTATTGTAAATTAACTATCTCGAGCATACATTTTTAGAATTTTTGATTATTTAATATTAAAGTACGGAGAATTGCATTCAATTTTATTTGCCAATGTACATTTATATGTTATCTCTGGAATTCCTAACCAATATTGCATGAGCAGTGTGGACAATCGATTAAAGATAAGGGTTAAATAAAGATAAGAGTACCAGAAATTCGCATATGCCTGAAAATCGCCCAGATGTTAGTGATAGACAAAGTTGCTTTTGTAATTATTCTGAAATTTAACGAACTCTGGCCACTGTGTTATTTCGTTCCATAAAGTTTCCGTATCATTTGCACCAACGTTGGTTGGCTGACTAATACCAGGGTTAATTAACTAGAAAGCAGGTTATCGCTAGTCGGTGACCAACTCGCCGGTTAATGTCGCTTCTGTCTGGTCAGGTACCGACAAAACGAATTAACAAATTCCTTCCGGTGCCTCAAAGGGAGCATTTGTACAAAAATATAATGTATTCAATGTTCCAAAATGTAGAAAATAAAAATGTCCAAAAGGGATTTAGTTTGATGAAACATTCTTATTCAGGTGACAGCAGTCATTGTTTTCTTTATTCTTTTATCATTGCGTTGGCGTGCAATATATAGTTTTAAAGGCAATGTAATAAACACTAATTGTACATTTTCATAATGAAATATTTGTCATTGAAAAAAAGAATGCTCTGGGAAGAGGTACCATCTCGCAGTGTGCAGAATCTTCCGAGACATCTTTTTCAAAAGTTTGCTATTTATGATAAAGTTCGAAAAATTAATGAACGAAAAACTTGATTTCGAAATAAGCTCAAGTTAGAAAATTTACATTAAAATTGAAAGTAATTACGGTGTTCAGCTGTCACTATATATTAGATCAGCTCCGCCCTAATTGCTTTTGGATTTGTCGAGAACTTCCTTGTCTGGTGTCGACAATAGTTTGTTAGCTCGAAATTGTTTAAAATGACATAAACCCATTAATTCGTACAAAACTGCTAATGGCCATACTAAAAGCGTGTTGCAGTCATAATTTATAAAGAAACGAATAAGATTTACAATTTGAACAGACTTGTTAACATGTATGCTTGAATATAAAAGAAATATCATGCCGAATAAAGTCGTGTAGAGCTTATTAAAACATATAAGTGTAATGTAGAAATTTGTTAAAAGCATCCAGCAGAGACCATAAATGATTACATAAAGAAATAATGCAAGATACAAATTGCTTCGCTTCAGAAGTGATCCCAACATATTCTCACTTGCATTGCATAACTAACGAGGAATTGACGAATCGGCGCCGGGCAAGCGGGTGTGAGGCGCGCCCACGTGGTCGCCATCCGAATTCCTCCGAAATTACGGCGAGAGCAGCGGCTGGCGGTGGAGACGCCTTGGGGCAGGTCGGCGCAGACGCTGGCGACGGCGACGGCGGCGGCGGCGCCGACGCCGACGCACCCAGCGCCTGGCAGGCATGGCACGTACGCCATTTCCACTGCCGCCGCCGGCGCCGCCATCGTACCAAAGCATAGCCACTGCGTCAGTCGCGAGGCCAGCATCGGTCAATGAGAAACTGGGAGTGTCGACTGACAAGGAGGCATTCGGGATCAGGAATTGTGGAATTCAATGGCACTCGGCGCGAAGACAGGCCCTTTGTGCAGAATTAGGCATGCGTATTTGTAGAGCACAATGGCCATGCGTTTCAGAGAAAGTGCGTCGAAATAGAATCTCGCGCGAACGACCGGCCGCTCAGGAGATTGTCACGTGTCCGTCCTGGTGGCTCAGTTGGCAGTGACCGGCTCCAGCGCTGAGTGTGCCGCGTTCAAGTCCGGACGGCGCAATGCGGCAGCGTTTATTTCTGCAGATTTCGTCCTGCTATTCATTGAAATATTCCGATAATAATTATATATTTATTATTATATAATTATATATATAATTATATATATAATTATATAATATAATTATATAATAATATTATGTTCAAATGACGATATTATATACATTTTTTCCACTTTACTATTTTTTTCTTAATTTAGTTTTTGATTTATATTAGAGGGTAAAATATACACGAACTCGGTATGAATGACTTACTTCACGTCACGTTTCATTTAATTGAGCATGGCAAGCCCTCAATATCCCTTTATGAACCGCAACAAATTGTCAGACTGGCGCGCGTGCACCCACGCACGCTTTTTAATACAACGTAAAAATATTGTATGAGATGAAACACCCAGAAGGATGGCTTGGCTTGGCTTAGAAAGAATGGATGCTAAGAATGAAGAAGAAGAATACCTTAGATAGCCACGAAAACGTGAATGTGCTGCTGCATAGTCTGATTTTATTAGCAATATCATGGTGTCGAAAATGGCGATAACAACGAGTAACAAGGTCAAAAATGGAGCTTATTACGATGGTGAAGCTGTGGACACAGTATTTGAGTTGTCTCAATTAGAAAGTCTCAATTATAAGAGGAACTTACGATATTGAATTAGTATATTAATTTAATTACATATATTAGTACTATATTAATTTTTCGTTATAGTTTATATCAGATTATTTGATAACGATACTTGATTACGAACTAATGTCAATTTGCCTCCTCTTCCTTGAATAACTTAGCTACTTCTTCACGTCCATACACAGTTTACGTGCTATTAGCTTGCATTGTCTATAGCATTCAAAGTCGATACTACGGTTTTTATCAGAGTTTCTATCACGAATTGACTGTTAGCTACAACCAACAAAGCCGTAACTCTAAGTGCCATTGTTTCCTTTAAAATAACTACCATCTATTGACATTGTCATCGCCACCGTTAAAATAAACATCATTCTCATCGTAATCATCACAATAAGTTTTGTGACATCTGTCACTACCAAGGTCATCTTTAATGTCATTATCACTACGACAGTCCTTGTGCAAACTACTTTAGCCATTCTGTTCTTACCTCTGTTCTTTGCCCTCCGCTTGCTTCAGCGTAACAGCCTCTTCTCGCTCTTGCGACGAGGGGTGGCAAAAGAATCGATGTTTTTAAAACATCGGTATTTACGAGCAGAAACATCGATATTGTGCTTTCGATGTTTTCTTCAGATCGATGTATTTGTCCAGAAACATCGATGTTTAAAAAAATTCTCATGATATAAATAAAATTTTCAGTATCTATTTTATTTCCGGATTGCTCGTAATCAACAGCCATTAACAACATTGTCACTGTTGTCGATCTCTACGCGGCATGAAACCGTTAGATATTCGCAACATTTATCCAATGTTACTTTTTATTATTATTTTGTACGTTGTAATATCGAAGAACTTCAATTTGAACCTGAACTACATACAAAATTAATTAGAAAATTAAGATGACAGTCAATTTTAAGGCAGAATGTTCTTTAAACCAATATTTACGTATTATGTATCACATTAGAACAAGGACGTTGTGCATCGAAATGTTTAATCATATTTAAAACTCGATAATTTAAACAACGATCTTTTTATCGATGTTTTCATCGACATCTAAAACCTTTTGGTGATGTACCGCTGTTTTGCTAAAATTTGTCTTCACTACTTGCAACTCTGCACTTTCGCAGTCGATTTCATTGGCGCTGTAGTCATATCATTTTCCACTCATTGCAGTTTTCAACGATTCTCAACTTCTTCAGGCCTCTCGTGTCCGGCTATTGTAACGCTTCCGTTCCCATGCGTCATGCTAATCCAGTAGCACAAAGAATCCCGGAAACCCATTTCTGTACCAACCTCCCTTCTGTTTATTACTGCATTGCATGTTTCATGCCAAAGTTTTTAGGATATTTTTCTTCCACCATCTCTTCGGTGTGCATTGTTGAATTATGATTTAAGTACATCATAGTGGTTTGTGGTTTCAGTCCCTAGTTCGCTCTCCTATCTAATTTCCTGATTTCAAAATACAGAGGGGTCTAAAAAATGTACACAGTCGTTGATAGTGAACATTTTTTGGAACGGGAAGACATACGGCTGTGATCCTTGCTTGCTAATTAAGTTCCATGTTTCGTTACATGTTCTTACGATCACGCGTGTTCAATGTGACACCCATTAGCAGATAAACAATGTTAAAGCCGTTGATCCAAGTACATTCATTTTTTGGGGTCCCTCTGTATTGTTACATTTACAACAATCAATTTTATTGCGTACATTTTATTTGAATTGACATAATCATTGAATACGTTTACAATGTACACATTTCACCAACTTTTTCAATCTCCTCCGCGTTGTAACCTCTGTTTATTGTTTTGACTTTTTCGAAATTTTACAACTTACACCTTCCCCTCTTCCCTTCTGTTTTTTATAATTTTCTATTCCTCGGTTCTTTACCTTATACATACTTCTTATTCTACATGTGATCTTCTTACTCCCAGTGCCTTTCTGGGTCATTGCTCAGAGTTTTCTTACTCGCATTTTTCCACTTTCATCCTCCACTCGAGTGCTCCTCATCCGTGCTCGAGGTCTGGAGCACCGCAGCGAGCGGGTCACATCTACTCTAGACTAAAGGCCCATTCACAATGCAAACATAAGCATAAGCATGGCGTTAACATAAAAGTTAGGACTACGTCTACAAGTGGACTCATTCACAATGCGTTCGCATAAGCATAACACGTAAGACGTTAACTTAAGAGCTTGCAAGCTTCAAGCTTCTGTGCTATGCTTATGTCAGACATAAGGAATGAGCCAATCACAGTTCGTTAACTCAAAATCGAGTATCGAAGTCGATCGTGTCGATTCGTGTGCTGCGTCTCATAGCCAATAAAAACTCTTATTTTGCCTGTGTTTATGTTCGACATTGTGAATACGCCAACTCTTTGCTTGTGTTAATGTCTATGTCTATGTGTTATGCTTATGTTTGTGATTGCATTGTGAATGGGCCTTAAGGGTGCGACATCGATAGCAAAATATCGCCACGAAAACATGAATATTTTTCAACGACGATGTTTTCAAATCTGGTTTAGTAACCATCAACGTTAGCGTACGCGCGGGGAGAACTTGATTTGACGCTTTGCCGTGTTTATTAATTTATAATTTCTATTTAACTGACTAAAAGTAAAAATAATAATAACAACAACAATTGTCGATCCGGATAGTCGAGATCGCTAAGTCAGTATTTCCGTGGCGATCTCGGACGGAAGGATCGCGGGTTCGACTCCCGCCACGAGCAGGGTTGTGTGTGATTGTGTGTGTAGGGTTGTGATTGCCCATTCTCGCTTGATCCCATTGATCAAGCGATCTCATTCTTCATGATCTCATTCTTCATCCCCCAGGGCTAACAACCCTAGGGTGTAAAAATGAATTCGCCATAAAAGTGCAGATTCCCCCCCCCCAAAAAAAAGATAAAGTGCACTTGCCTCCGGAAGAACACGACTGGGCCTCGGTGGGAACAAGTGGCGCGTTCCAGTGGTCCTAGAATGGCCAATTCGCACCAAAAAAGAAAACTCAACAGCAATTAAAACGCAGGCTGAAAGCTCACGTGTTCTACGTAGATAGTTGCGGGAAGGAAGGAGCCCTACGTCTTCCGCGCATGCGTCGATCGCCTCTCCACATGCACAATACGAAGAAAGGCTTAGGAAATATCACGGAATCGGGGACATCGCTCGGCCAAGAAATAGTCTGCTCGATAAAGATAGTAGAGTGTGCGCGAAATAATCCGCTCGATGCGCTGTGCGCTTCGTTCAATCACCCGAATTGGCATCACATATTTCTTATTGTGACTTATACAAAAATGTGATAATGGCACTTTTCACTTCATTTATAAAGCACTGAAAACTAAAAACATCGAGATAAAAACATCAATGTTAAAAAATCATCGACTTTAATAAATTGATGGTTAAAACATCGATGGTTTTAGCTGCGTCTGGGAAAGGGATGTGACGTCGATGTTGATGTTTTATAAAAAACATCAATATTTCGAAAACATCAACATCTATGTCGCATTTCTACCCCAGACTCGGCCAACGTGACACTTCGCGAATAAAGAGAAGGCGGTGAAGCGTGACATACGGCGGCGAATGGCCGGTATTCGTTTCCCGGGAGCCCCATGCACTCGGTGACGACGACGCCTTGGCACAGATAAAAAGAGTATCAACTCTTTTCCAGCCATTCTTCAAACTAGTCCTCGTACAAGCTATTTTAATATCGATATCTCAACTTATTTTTACGAATCCGCTCACGTCATTTCAAGGACTTGTTACACCTTCCTTCATCAGTTCACCAACACAATTATCAGCATCAATTAATGTCACAGTTTTTTGCTTATTAACGTGAAAATATTGCTGACATGAAAATTGGTTTAGACATCTTAAAAGCGCGATTGTAACAATTATTGAGGGCTTTCTTTCTGGAGTAACTTCAGGAAATTATTATTTTTAAATTTTTATAAAATAGTACTACTCAGAAACTTGGAAGGCTAATAAATCGAACAAGGATAACAATAAAAATTAAGAAAAAAAAAATCGAAAACCGCGGCGGCGCGGACGGGGCGCGAAATGTGTTTTTGACGATCCGCTAATGAAGAAATAGAACACTAATGTAAGAAGAAATACTTCAGTACTGAATGAGTCAAGATTAGTCGGTGTAGAATGAGTTGCTGTAAAATGCGTTGCCCGGACTCCAGGATATTTTACGTTGATTGCAAAGGCTGAAGGTTGAAACCTAGCCGTTGCGTTGGAAATACGCAAGCGAAGTGAGTCAAATGGGCAGTATCAAATTAGCAAACTATCTTAACAAAGATAATTTTCAGAATACTCCTAATTAAACGGCGTATTTTACACGGTTCTCAATGTGTCGAACAAATTTAACTGTTTATTAAAAAAATATTCTCATTCCCCACCTCCGCATGTATTTCCACCCCCTCCCCCGACGCGTTGCGGTGAAGCGTAGTGAGACAGGAAGCATAGATTGGGTCAGCACTCGGGGATGTATTATGATGGACGCCGAAGGCCGGAGCCTTGTCGTCGACTTGGAAATGCACGAGAGAAACGGGTCAAATGGGGTGTATGAAATCCGCAAACTATCATAACGCATGTAACTTTTTAAAACCTTTAAACCTTACCTTTAAATTTTCAACGTTAAACTTTTTTACCATCACCTCACTCATCACCGCCCCGCCCTGCTCGATAATGATTACTGTGATCATCGTTGCTAACGGTAGCTGTAAAAAGAGTATTGCTGCATATTCCCGGCAAACTTCCATTAACAATTTTCACTTCCGCATTCACTTCCACTTCCACATCTATTAATTACAAATTCGCCATCGGAATGAACGTAGGGGACAAGCCGGAAAGAAAAGTGACAGAGCGGCGGAGTCGAGACGAGACAAGCAGGCGTGGGGCGGGCGGAGGGGTGGAGGGCATGGAGAGTGGCGAGGTGGCTTTTCTGAAAGACGGACGGCAAGGTGGAGTGAGGTGGAGGGGCGCGTGGCTCAGGGGCGGAGAGCGGCGAGGCGCCGCCTCCCCCACCCCCACCCTCGCCCCCGCCCCCGTTTCTTTAGAGGAGGAACCCAGTCGCGTTACAAAGCACGCCCTTCGCCGACACAATGCGGTCCGAGAGAAAATATTTCCTCCTTTCCTCGGCTCGTAAACTGCCTGCCTGTTTGCTTGTCATTGCCTTCCGAGGGGCTCGCTGCAACGCGGTTCCCCTGCCCCAGAAACGGCATAGATTTACTGCTCCAAATCCAGGAGCGCAAGAAAATACGGGTTTTGCTAGAGATTTATGGTGATGGTGATGATGTTTCTTGACGATGGAAATAATATTTTGTTTCACAGGAAATTTATGTTCCTTTTCGTGCAAAATATTATTGAATTTTTTTCTATCCTCTCTATTAAAAAACAGTGTCAATTGGTCAATTTAGTCTCTACTACATGTATTCTATTAATGCACGAAAAAGAGATTGGGGACAATTTATTATCATACATTCCATTTACCTAATAAACAATACGTTAAGAATAGATTACTGTTTAGGACGATTTACTCCTGTAAAAAACTATCGGCATAAAATCCCCGTCGCTAAGCTACTGTTGGAGCAGGAATTATCGACCACGGTTGCAACAAACAAATTTAAAACGCTAAATGAAGAACTTGGTATTTGTATTACAAAGAAATAAACAGGCACACATGAAATCCACGACTAAGGTTTCGTTGCAAAACGCATTACCAACGTGCCCTTATTACTAGCGTGAATTACCCTCTTCAAGCTTTAAGGTTCCCCGAGTAATATTTATAAGGTAAAAGGATCCTGAGTAATATTTCTTAAGCTGTAATTTTCAAAATGTGAGATTTTTCATCTTTTGTTACATTTTTGGACAATGTAGAATAAGTCGGTTTTCTATATTCTTAACCAGCGGTGATTGTTTTTATGAATGTTGAAAGGTTTCAAATTATTTCGGGTAACTAAAAAATATTAAAGAATATATATTCACCCATTCACTGAGTAGTTACATATCACTGCGCTTCGTGTACAAAAATGAACTCATGTTCAGGTGCATTCAAATCTGCTAATTAAACACAAACATTTCTTTTTAAATTTACTTTAAACATTTTGAAATACGAAACGTCCAAAATGTATATATTTTTAACATTAAAATTATTTTAAAAAATTTCAAGCAGTGATTGGATATTCTTCAGAGTGAACAAGAATCACAGAGTGGTAAAGAGTCATCTCCTTCAATTTAAAGTAGCTTATTGAGTATAAAAACTTTTGACATTAATAAACAATGCCTGACAATCATAAGATTGTGATATCGGTTTAGCTTTCCAGAGATAAGCCCTGACAAATAAATAGACAAAAACTGCAAAACAATGGAAAGACTTCTTGTGTCATATAAAACCGTACGATGTTAAAAAATATGACAGTAACCTTATAAAATGTTGTTTTGAAATCTCAGACAGACACTAAAATATAATTTGTAAAGAAAATCTTCTACTGACTTTGATGCGGATGATTGATTTTGTTAGAATTATGGACAGCACGCACGCTAAGCATTTGACGTACAGGTGTTCCCCTGATTACAGCCAGATTACAGCTCGTGATGCACAATACACTGTTAGCACACACCAAGTCACATGCGTTCACTTCGATGGTTACTCACTCAGTGCGGCTCTAGTCAGACTACACAGAAGCACCAGTCGATTGCTCGGCATATCGATAGGTGCCCTACGGACGGGATTATATCACCTTGTCTATAACTCCCACAGTTTTGCGACGGCGAATGCTAGCGGTATTTATTGGGAGCACTTGGTAGCCCTTCAGAATTTCAGACAGATAAAAATACATTGTCTTGACCGTTATATTACGATTTCATTAATTTTTCATACATGCATTCTTGTTCCCTTCTTTTGTAATGCTTCTCCGTCGAGTAAATCACGAGACTCCATGCGTTAAAACATATTCTGAGATAAAAACAACCCATTATTACGCAGTCCTAATCGCTATCATACACGCAACCAGCAGTAAATACTTCAATGGATAACGATCTTAATTGTTTCTATGAAAAAAATGAAAGCTAGTAAATGCATCACACTCTAACAATCGGGGCAACAATCAGCCAGTTACACCCTACGCGCGAGACACGCGTCGAAGAGGAACTTAACCGGTGAGACCATCTTATTTATAGAGGAAGAGCAAATAGTGCACAAGGGCTTTACCCGCTGATAAGGTGCAACAGCGCACACTCCGCCGAGACGATGTTGCGGAACATTTTTACGGCTGCCTGTCTGGCAGGCGCTAAGCGCGAATCCGCGACGGCGGCGGCGGCGGCGGCGGCGGCGGCGGCGGCGGCGGCGGCGGCGGCGGCGGCGGCGGCGGCGGCGGCGGCGGCGGCGGCGGCGGGGAAAGGAGGTCGAGGTCGACGAAGTTCGCGCATCGCGGCGAGAAATTCGCCGCCGCTTCGCCCGGGCCAACGGCGCCGCGCCCTGGACCTGGCCGACGAAAACGAACGCTGATCTCTAGACACCGGAAGAATATGTAGTGTAATACGACAAAATATTTGCATAAATATGTAATGAAAACAGTAAGAATATGTAATAAATATGTAAAACCGGATATAATATGTAATATTAAAATTCACTAATTGTAAAAGATACTTACATAATACTAAATTACATTTATAAAAAATTTCCTAAACAAATTTCAAAAAAATTATAACACGCATTGCACACTTGGCACCATACAACTTTTCCGTCTGTAGTAGAAACATCATCTATTGCTATCCAGGTCCGTTGTTTTGCAGCCTGACTAGACGCAATAAATATATTAATACTATTTATCTTAGAAACTGGCGATATCAACGACCAGCAATCAATCACTGCAGCTTGAATAACTTTCATTGAATGTTAAACGTCGGCGATCGCAATGTTTCTTCGAAAATTAAGGTTAAATGTCACGACCCACATAAAATCGAAGAAAACTGATAGAATAAAAAAATAATTTGTGAAAATGCCAAAATACGTATTATAGTACCGAATATGTAAAAATATGTAACGAAAAAATTGACATTGTGTCAGAAAGGCGGCGATTTGCCAAGATTACAAATTTGAGATAAGAAATATGTAATTACATAAAAATATGGTCTCTACAGATCACCCCATAGATGTGGAGGGAGATTTACAAAATTGTATCCCATATCTGTGGCTTCGTACAAGAAGGGCAAATGTCAATATTCAAAGTTTTACAGAATAGATGGTTTTCTTACACAATCGAAATGACAAAACAATTGTAGGCCAATGTAAATCGAGGTGAAATTAAGAGAAAGGATCGAGTTTTGACTTTGGTCTTTCTTGCAATGAAAGAGAAACAGCACACACTGGGCCATACAAACCGAAAATAAACAAAAACCGACATTACTCCTTCTTGTACCAAGCCACAGGAAAAGTCGATTTTCTTTTCTCGACATCATTAACCCCAGATTGCGAGCGAGCGATATTGTCTCATTGTAAATTTTCTGACTGTTACCTGGACTGTTAACTATTTGTACATCGGAAGTATCTTTTTTAAGTCAATCGCATGTTTGTACTACGGTTGGTAGTCTTAGACCGCACGCAGATACACTTAGACTCAAACAACCAAGTCCATGTCGGGATTCGAACTCTTGCCCGTTCGAACCGAGGTAGTTAACGTGCTCTCGTCTTAGTGATATCCATTACCCTAGCTCGCTTCATAGTCAAATTATAATTGAATTCCATTACGTAACTTCACAAGATGATTTGATGAAGTGCATTGTTTCTATTATTCCAGGACATTATAGATTTTAATTGCGTGAAAATGATTGGTTGCATCATTCGCAACGAAATAATTAACTGGAATGAAAACGTAAAATATAAAATTATTTAATTTCTTTATCCTATGAGTAAATTGCTCATCAAAGTTGTTCAACGATAAGTTTTAATGCTAGTCCGTTCTATTACGTAGGTATTCTGCGCTAAAATAGCGACCGTCGCTTAACTCAAGAGTTGGAAGATGCAAGTCCGCTAACGACTCGGCTTATGCCTTCAAGAAATTGTTAGAATTTATGATCGGTAGGCACGAAACTGTGAGTTGGCATTCATTTGATATTAATGTTTTATCCCAGTTTCTTCATAAGGTACTATAAATAAGTGGGTAACGTTTCAGATTAAAATCTTCAGGAGCTCTATGTGATTCGAAAATAAACTTTTGGTGGGTGTCTCTTTTTATTTTTTATCTAGGGCTTTTATCCAGCCGACAGCTGGTTACCCTTTACGCCCCGATGGGACGCATATTCGACCATACACTAGACACCAACACACTTGCGGGCTCCTCTGATCTGGGGTCAGCAGAACGCGAGGCCCTCCGCTACAACACATACATACAAAGTCAAGGGACAAACAGCCATGCCCAAGGCGGGACTCGAACCCGCGACCCTTCGGACCGAAGCGCTGAGTCGGTACTCGCTCTTAGTCACCTCGGCCATCCAGGTCGGCGTGGGCGTCTCTTCGGTTTACAAATTATGAAGTTTGATCGCAAATGATGCTTCCATCAATATATTTGATTGTACCAAATTGAATTCAGCATTTGGTAACAGATATATCTTCAGGCTGCCGCTTGTCGAGTCATCTGAAGCTAGTATCTTCCAGGAACAGCTTCTGTGCATTTATAAAGTAAAAAAAGCCTTGCGTAAGATGCGTTTCTCAATACATCTGGTTTCTTCCAGTGCAAGTCGACAATTTGTCACTTGGATGTTAAGCTAAACGATATGGGCAGCTCTCGTGATTCCTGCGACCCAGTCAAAAATCGGTGCTTGCGTGGCGCTGGGGAGCCTCCATGAGAGAGTCAGCGAGAAAGTCTTCGTGGCGCTTGCAATTCGCAATCGACCAATTAGCATTCACATCTCGCTCTATCTCTGGCCGCAGCAACAGCAAGAGTACGTCTTGACAGTGACCTTTTTCTGCGCCCGAAAGGCACTTCACGGTCATACCACTTTCGCGATTGCTGGAATGTCAGTCAGAAACCTACTCGTCAATAACAGTTTGATCGTTCAGGTTTCTGTGCAAAGAAAATTTGAACAAGCGAATGTTCATTTCTCGCAATGTGGATAGCAATTAAATAAATTTCTACAAACCAAAAACTGATGTTGCAATAATGTTTTTATCACCAATTTAATTATTCATGCTTATGTGTTTAGAGTGAACTAACTTAATCCTGTAGTTTTATAGAAATTTCCGACTTCCAAATATCTCATTTCATGTACTTCATTTTTAATCATTACTTCACGTTCACAAGGATTTATGTTTTAAAGCAGTACGCTTTATTATCTATTCCCTGCCAGACGTCTTGAAATCTTTGCTGAAAGTCGCTGATAGTATGCCGAAACGCAACCAGCAGCACGAAATAAAAGTGTGCATGACTTAGTCTTGCAAAATTTGGAGGTAAAATTGACAATATAACAGACTGGTGTTGCAAAATAAGACTCATAAATTGAGTAATATAATAGAAGTCTATGAACCAAGGGTTCATGGTGAAATGAAATTATATATAACGTAATATTGCTTTCAAAGTAGGATTGTATTACTTTAAATATTCTAATTTTTTAAAGAATTAGGGAAATCCATCTTCTTTTTATGACATCTCATGACCAGCCGATAATTTTGAAGAAAGAAAAAAAAACTCTTTCATGCATTTGGTCTCAAATCCAATTGCCTTATCCCGCGAATGCAAATTGTATGTACTACTTTCCAATTTTATTTTATAATACGGGATTCCGCAGTGCACAAAAATATATTAATATTGTTGCAATTGTCTAAAATCTTGCATGCTCAGTACTTACGAACGAAAATTTTCTCAAATGTAATGTAACAAAGTTGATGAGAGCCGATCCGGATGGCCGAGATCGCTGAGGAAGTAGTGCCGTGGTGATCTCGGGCCGAAAGATGGCGGGTTCGAATTGGTTGGTTGGTTCCAACCACACGACCTCCGATTCCGTCTACAATACTGCCAGACAAAGGGTATAGGTTGTAGTAGTGTTGGACCAGTCTACAGGGATTGCCGACCTCAAAACGCTGGCTAAAATATGAAACAATTGTTTAATTGGAAATTTCTCTGGTATCTAAGGGAATTTGAAGGTCGGTGATTGCAAATATGAAGTCGAAAATTTCAAGAAATAAGATTACAGATAAAATTTAGCAGACAAATAAATAAAACCGAAATATTAATTTCTTTTCAGAATCGGTAATGTAAGCGAATTTTGAGGATAATTATGAGAATAAAAGCAACACATAGAAAAGTAATTGTTCTTATTTATAAATTGTAACACTTAGGTACAATATCATGAGAAAATCATTATTAAACGACTTAAAATTTCCCTTATTTGAACATGTGCCAGCAATGCAGATGCAGCGAGATGCAGGAACGTATGCGAATTTGAAAGGTAATACGTAGTATATACAAGAAAATTGCAAATTTGACCGTAGAATTACGTACTGTAACATGTTTTTTTTCTGGATTTCTCATTCATTTTTTCACTTGTGTAATTAAAAAATATTCAGCATTCACTTGGACAAAATCTTTTATTTTAACTCGTATTATATTTGTTCAGTACCTCTGTCAAAAATTCGAAAAACCTGATCGTATTCTCGCTGCCGTAATAGAACACGGTTGGACATGGTTAGCTTTCGAAATGGACTCTGAAGATGAATACAAGAGATATGTTCCTCATGTGCTTTTTAACTCTGACTATAAGGGTAACATAAAAATACCCTTAGGTATTGTGAACATAAAAACCTCCAAAAAGGATTTTTTTCATTTTTGCCAGATTTTCAAGCTCTGTGCAACAGCCTGACAATAGCGCTCAGTTTTCTCAGATTTCCGTCATGCTTGCCTAGATGTAAACTTGTCGAAATTCCGAGCACTACTGAAACATCGGGTTGTTGGTCGCATAGTGTGTATTCGAGAGTCCAATTTCGTTGTCCCGACGGTAGGTCCGACAAATTGGCCCATGTGTAGAAGCTTTTAAAAAGATAACATTCTTCGTACCTTCGAACAAAATTATGTGTTATAAATAGCTTTCGGTATAAAAGTAATGAGTTGTTTACAGTGACCTGAATTCCTCTTAATTTGGAGAATGTGAGACTTAACCTTTTTAAAGATTATTTCAGCTCGGTAAGGATTCACAGAAAAACTGGGGTTACATGAATGCAAATTACAATGTATTGTGGATGAATTGTTGCAATTTTCCTCTCGGACTTATAATTTTAACGAGAATTATATTTAATCAATACGTCATTGCTTAGAAATAAAACATCCAACTTTGCGTTTTAACTTCTGTGAAATGTTCATTAAATTATGAAAAATTCTTTCTACTTCCACTCCTCCGAGGGTTTGTCCCTGAAGATGTGTGTTAGGCCTTCTGTCCGGATAGTTCCCGTGAATGAATGGCCGCCCTCTCCTGTTGCAGTGGCAGTGAGACCGCGGTGGACGAGAGCCCCGCCTGGCTGTCCAATGACTTCCTGGCGGAGGTGCTACGCCCCGAGGGCGGGGCGGGCGTGGGCGTGGGCGTGGGCGTGGGCGTGGGCGTGGGGCCGCACGACGTGAGCGTGCTCTCGTGGCACGTGCAGCCGGCCGTGGGCAAGGGCGACAACTTCCTCAGCACGCTGTACCGCGTGCGCGTCGAGTACCGGCAGGCGGCCGACGCGCCCGACTCCGCGCCCCGCGCCGTGCAGCTCATCATCAAGGTGCTGCCGCAGGTACGTTCTTCCTACCCGCTCCGCTCGCATTCCACGTGCTTGTTCTTTTTATCTGCGCTTGCTTCTATTCCTAGCTCTTGTTCTTTTCTCTCGCTATTATTCTTATACCCTCTTATATAGAAGGATTTTCCTAAGAATGAGCCAAAGTGACAGCTAGTGCTAGCAACATAACTGAAGGTTCTGTGGTCGTTGTTCCCACGAGCCCATTAGACCCCCTTCCTGCATTCGTTTGTTTGCAGTTGGCTTACTTGTAAATCGCTTCCGCGCTTCCTTTCGTGATGTCCTCGTCCGACAAAAATATAGTGAGCCACGAGAAATAATTGAAATTAGGAAGTGCAATGTTATGTGCTCTTCTGTAAAAAATTTTTTTCTATAAACCTTACATTTAATTTACATTTTGTGTGATAAATATATTTATTTCAAAACAGAGACTTGAATGTGAGATGCACTGGTGCATGTTTCCGGCTATTGTGCTGTTGTGTGGCGAACTGTGGTTGAGAGTTTTCTATTTACATTCGTGGCAGTTTCCTTTTACTGATTGTGAGAGCATGTTAAGAGATTTTACACATACGTATTTAAATTTTAGTATTTTCCGGACTCGCGTACGTGCATATAATTCAGGGAAACTCTTAGGCTTCTGCATAGTGATGTTTTTATGGGAGCCATAACCAAACACTTCACGAAGAGATGTGGCTATCGCGGCGAGGCGAGGGATACTTCTCTGAATTACAAGTGATGTTCAGTTTTTTAGCGAACTCTCACTTTGACTCATTTTTAGGAAAATCCTTCTATACATCTCGTTTCGCGGACTTGCTCTGAATTTTCACTCTTCCTTTCGTTCTGCGCTCTTGCTCTCGTTCCCTGTTGTAATGTTGTTCCCTACTCTGACTCCGGTTTCTATCTCTGTTTTGGCCCCCATTCGTTCTCGCGTCTTCCATTCAGTTCATCCAACCGTGGTCTCCGTCTCATTCTTTGTCCTTTCTTCATTATCTGACCTTCTTCGTTCTCCACTTCTTCTCTCGTTCCACTCTTTTTCTACCGTTCCATGCTCTTTCTTTCGTTCTGTGACTGTGGTTTCCAACATTGCTACTTACTCTTGCTCCTCGCTTTGTACTTTCAAGGTCAGGACCTTAATTCTGCATTCAATTTCTTCCTCGAAATTTATTAAAAATCTATTTAAAGTTAACACGATTCAAGCCGTGAGGCATACTTTTAAAAGAGTGTAAACTTTTTAACTCGTTTACCAAGGGATTTTGAGGAATATCAAATTATTCAAAATTCGAAACAAAACAACATAAATGTTTTTAATAGTCATATTAATGGAATATTGTCTCAAAGACATTTAACTTTTTGACAATAATTCGCCACTTTCTGTTATATTGCTCTTTCTGTTGACTTATTGTTTTTTGAACAACAAGTTTGGAGTAATTATTAGTTAGTTTAACCGAATTATTTTTTTTTGTTTTCTGTGAAATGTACAATATCTACGTTATAATTATCCAAATATAACCTTCGAAAATGAAAATTTCTTTTTGAAAACCCGTTTAAATAAAAAAAAATTAAAGGGAAGAAACTTTTGTCCAAATTAACCAATGAATCGAAACAATATTAGCTCATAATTTCACAACTAAAGTTCTTAGATGTTGATAGTATATAAAATCTATTATACATTGCAACCAGCTTCCTAAAGACCAGATCTACTGATGGCAGATGCCTCTACAATACGACGTGCAAAATGAGGGCTTCCCAATGACGCAATGTTTTGGCACTTCCATGGCTTTTGAATGACATATGAGATTCGACAAGATCATTCAGAAATTTTTCAAAACAAATTCCGAAGCACCGACGACAATCGGTACGACCTGCGTTTTTACTCCACACCCCCATCTGATCGTAATTTTCAAACTTGTAGCCGTGTCTCTGCCTCCTTGATTACGACTCTGATCTTATGGTACTTATGGTCTTATGATTATAAGATAGCCATTTGACAAGTACACGTGGGCACGTTTTTTTCCAAATCCGGAATAACAATAGCACTTTGATCTGCTGCTACTCTAAAATTAGTAAGGATTTGAGGTACATTTTGGTACACTGTCCAACGGAAAAAACAGGTTTTGGAATATTTCGAACCACTTAAAGCATTAATATTTTGGAATACTAAGGACACTAACGATCTGTCAGTGGACATAACTAGTAACTACTACCAAAGAGAAAAGAATTTTCTGTATGGTAGAAAAGAAAACTTCTTTTGTCTATGCTACTACACAAGATAAGAATGGCAACAAGGATACAATACGCAGTAGCGCTCAGAAGAGGAGGGGGTTGCGGCAAGGGCTCCGAGTTAATTGGGGCTCCGAATTTTTTATTTAAAATATATAAATACGTATTTACATATAATTTAAATTAACTGCTATAATTTATATTTATTTCATGGAGATATTTATGTATTGGGGAGGGAGGAAATAAACTTTTATTAAAAATAAGGGGCCTCCGTTTACTGCCCAACGCTTCTTTTCTACGGGCACCCCCCCCCCCCACAATAAGATGATGTAATATTCCATTTGAAACCCTTTTCTCGCGAAGTATCCAGCGATTTTTTACTTCATTCATTACAATTTCTGTATATGTATTTTCGATCTCGTATTCTCTGTGAGATAGTATATCAAACTATGATTACCTCCTTGTATGTAGTACATCTGTACTACGTATGTAGTGTAAATGCCTAGGACAAGTGTAAGTGTGGCATCAATGAGTTTTGAGAATTTGTAGTTAACACGTCGATGAGAAATGGGATTTCAGTTCAGTTTACGCTTCATGAAAGATTGCGAAGATATTTTGATAATTCACATTCTTATTTAAACAATGTAAATGTTTGTAAACAATATACATTTCAAACAAATTCTGAATTCGAAAATCGTAATTTCCCCTAGCAGAAACTTTCTTTGTATACGTTAAAAAGGATCGTCTGCATTTGACAAATATCACAAACGCAGACGCTGACAAATCTGCGGCTCGTTTAAATTCTTCAAACTACAATACTGAATGTCGTTTCAGGACGTGATGTTGCACTTTTAGTCTACCTCGTCCTACTTGACATTTCGCTTCTTGAGCACGACCTGTTGTTAAATCCTCTTCACTGAAGTGCGTCTAGGATGAAGGACACAACATATCATCTACAGATGATCCGGTAGTCGTCTCAAAACTATGCAGGTGTGTCAGTGGCGTAACGGTCATAACCCACAATGCGGGCTGGCTCAGGTAAAAGATGACCTATTTATAGACTGTAGGTTTTGCGATTGTAAATAACATTAATTATTTGGTTCTTTCTCGTGAAATTTGCGAAGTTTATACAATAAAATATTAAAAATCTTCCGGAACGATATTTTTCCACTTCGGTAGCTTACAAAGGTAAAGATTTCATGTTTCTAAATCAATAAAGGCAAGTAATTCATTTAGGTTTTATAAAAGTCTTAATTTAAACAAAATTAAATAACAAAGACAGATATTTCCACCACTGGTTATTAGAACCTTACCATTGTTAACAAGAAACCCCGACACACAAACTGTCTTTCGATTGTTGTTATTAAGGTTTTTAACTTGCCATCTTATGTGATAACACTCGGACAAGAGGTACTAACACTACTTGTCTTTGTTAAACACTTTGATAAACGGTGCCCGGATAATAGTTTTGCGGGCGGGCACACTCATTTCGTGACGCTCCTGAGCTGTGCTGATAGTTCTGTCGGATGAGCGGTTTCGAAGGCTCCTGCTCTTCTTTGCCCGTGGGCACGTCCCGTTAAGCCAGCACGCTTCGCCGACCGTTTCTTTCCCTTTAAGACGCTCACGGTGCTCTTTTCACAATGCTTTTCGACTCGACTTTTCTCGAGAAGGAAAACCCTTGTCACGTGTCACATACCAGTGCAAAACCACGACCATACAAAGACGGACCTAACGAAGGACGTTCTAGTACCCACGCTCGGAAGAACAACCGCGGGACAAAAGATCACTCGTTTCTTGAGATTGTTTTAGTATGGAATGATATACCACAAAATTTCGTATGCAAATTAAACTTTTTATCTATTTTCGTATGATTTTATTAGTTAATGAAGATTTATTTTTTATAAATAATTCTCTTACATATATTTTAAGGTCTTTAAGTCGTTATAATTATTAATATTAATACTTTGATGCATAAGGTGAGAATCATATGAAGTTCCATATGAATTTATTACATAAATATGTATGTATTGCAAGCTTGTTTACGTTTGAAAATAGTACAATATTTAGTGTCCATATTGCTACTGTCTGAATTGGAAGTGCTCTCAAAGATTAACACTTCACGTATGTTTCATTTCATTTTGTGATCACTTACTGAAGAGTAAATCGTGAATAAACACTTGATAAAAAAAATATTTTCTGCGTATATTTCAGTCAAGTCTTGCACTTTTATTACCCATATTTTATTTTTTACTTAATATCTCATAGATTCATTATCTGTACGCCCTGGGTGCACTTCTAATTACGTTTCCCAATCTTTTCAACATCGAGATACCCTTGACCTCGCTTTTATATCTTACGGTAACCTTGAGTACAGCTATTTTTTATGAGTGCATTTGCACGCTGCTGTATGATAGAAGCAATTTGTAGACTTTGTAAACGTGCTCTACATAACAACCCACGGCAATATGTTACCTTCCGAGCTTTGAGAGATGATTAAATACTGCACATAATGTTCATACTTACTTCTGCGTTAATATATAGCAAGAAATATAGCAAAGAAAAAAGCAAGAAAAAAGTATAGCAAGAAAAAAGCAAAACACCGTTCCATCTATAACATTCTTGTTTCCTGAACCATGAATTTCTGTATTGTTTCTCTCGGCTCTCGAACCCAGATAAATAAAAAAAATCGATTATTTGATATTTTTCTTCTCTCCAGCAGAATCAAGATGTATTAACTTCGTGGTGAAATGTGAGTTGTAACCAATTGTTGGTTGACGTCACACTCCTGAACGAACCCTAGAGCAATATTGGAACTTATGAGCCAAACTAGGAACAAAAAACATAACACATTTACCAAATGTGTCAAAACCAATCTAAAGTGCTTCTCTAAAAGAATGTCATAAATTAATTACGTAGACATCATAGTAATGATAAACGCGAAATTGCCCTGAATATTATTATTATTATTATTATTATTATTATTATTATTATTATTATTATTATTTCAGTATCCATACATTTGTGTGCTACCAACCAGTTTTAATATTTTTTTCCGATTGGAATATAAGCGAGTTTTCCTTAATTGACCTTTTGAAGGACAAAGAACAATGACGACTAAGTACAACGAGAATTACGTCTCATATCAAATGCTTTTACAAAACCAAAGGATAATTGTGATAAGTTCATGATTGACACACTGATTAGTTATCAGGGAGCGCCAACAGCTAATATCTTTAGTCCCGAAAGCGTAGTGCATGTTTTATCGCGGGAGGTGGCGGAGATCCAGCCGCCCGGATGGCGAGATTCAGCGCCGACCTACCTGTCGGCTTGGGAGGTTTTCCCTAACCAGGTGTGCACCGTCCTAGACGGGACAAGCTGTAAGCTCGCGACTGGTCCCCCAGCATGTGTGTTAGTATGGCGCATGTAAGTGCAAGTGTGTGTAAGTGAGGAGTGAGAAAAGCACAAGGAAGACCAAGAAAAGTTGGCGCGCGGTCCATGTCCCGCTTGTTAGAGTACTGGTTCGGTATTCGTCTGGTGTTGATCCGAGAAATTACGGGAAAACCACGGATCCGAGCAGCTGGCCGCTAGAAGTCTCCTCCAGACAACGGCTAAATTCGACCTAGCTTTCTAGCTAGAATCGAAAACCCTGTTATTGTCGGAACTGAAACCCTCGGACCTCACAGGCAGCGAAGTCTATGGTGTTCTTAGTGATGAAGCAGCATCACATGAGCAAAATTAGCAAACTGTGTACCGTAGCTAAGATGTCACCAAAACCAGAGTGCAGGCATCCGGTGTAAACTACAAGAAATGATTCGTCATAACTCTCGATAACGTAAATTATTACGTAAGCAGGAAATGATGCTTGTGAAGGCAGGATACTTCCTGTGAATAGCTTTATACGCGCGTTAGGCAGTTTCTTTGTGGTTGATTTCGCAATACTGTTCTTCTACATTTACTTTGCAGCATCAAAAATAGAAGTGGGGGTATGCGAAGTTATTTATAAATTCTTGCGTACTTAGTATAGATAAAGGATTGTAATGCTACAGTAAAAGTGCCAACTTTTGGACAGAAAACCCGTTTTGTGTGTCAGTGATACTGAACAAGTAGTTTTTTCTTATTCGTTTATAAATTACTTTCTCGAATATGTAGTGTAAGTTTACATGACACCCTATCGACATTTTCATTTTTTAACACAATTTTTACTGAAGATATGTAATTACTAGGGCCCGGATAATTAGGTAATAACATATTTTCCTAATTTAACTCTGTCAAGTTGAAACAACGATGTATTCACGTTTCATATCGGTTAGTGCTAAAAACGTCAACTTTTAGAACATATTTTTACATGTTTTACCCGAAAGCACATATATTTACATATTATATCCAAAAGAACATATTTTTATACATAACTGCAATTTTTATTTAATTATTCCTTTTTCCTATATTTTTGATAAGGAATCTCCCAGACAAACAATTCAGCATTGTCAAACATTTTTCTGTAGCCTCCTCTCTAAAATGCCGCTATTGCATATCGTTGAAATACGTCAGTTCATAAATACCGACGGTATTGCAAATAAAAGGGTAAGGCGACGTCGCAATCAATAGCTTCTGGTGAGTTAGTTTTCAGCCGCAGTTAGTTTTCAGCCGAGGAACGCAGAGAACAGAATGGAAGCTTGGTTTCTGAAAATGATATCGCGCAGCCACCTCACATCTTTCAGGGGTCTCCCTTGACTTTGATACCCGTCACCAGAAACTACATGCACCAGCTCAAGAGGTGCCGTTCTTGTTGTTACGGAGATCGCTGTAAATAACAGGATTATGAAGAGAATACTGTTTAATTTGATCTTTATACTAATGAAACAGAACAAAATACATTAAGATTAAAGTTTTTTAATAAAATAGAATTGATATAACGATAATTAATGTTACACATTTCTTACTTTTAGTACATATTTCTCTATATTATAATACATGTATATGTAAATATTTTCCTTCATTTTAGTACATAATTATCTGGGCCCTAATAATTACGTAGAAAATATATAAAGTCTAAATTTACTAAATATAATTAAATATTTGCTATAAAAATTACGTTGAAAGGGGAAAGTGAACGCAACAGACGCACAATACCGATCGCAAGAGTTTTAAAATTATATATGAGTGTGTGTGTATATGTGTGTGATTGTGTGTGTGTGTGTGTGTGTGTGTGTGCGGGCGCAAGGTGACTACAATCAGTTTGTTCACTATACATGCTTTTCGCGCATATACAATGTGTAGTTTTTCTTTCCATCTGTCTTTTGTAATGCTTTTTAGCCTCTAAGTACCAGGATTCAAATTATGGTAAATGAGGAATGTGCCATGAAAAATGTTTTAGTGGCAAATCTTCATCGGAATATACCGTTTTCTCTGTCTTGAATTCGTTCAAATCTTCACCATCATTGTGTATTAGCATTAGTTCACCTCTCACCACTCTCATTATTCTTGCATTCATCTTGCGGTTTGAAAAGTGCTATCTGATAGCGGACCAGAGTACCCGACCACGGAATTATCTGCCTCTGGAGATCTCCTCACAATCAACTATCAATATCTATAAAAGGATAAAGAGACTGACGCAGACCCAAAACCACTGCAGGAGGAAACGCGGAAGTTTGGAATGTAGATTTCTTTTACGATGCATGTAACTAAGAAACTCTAACAATTTTGATTTCAAATTCATCCCAGAGCAGATAACTTAAGTTTTCTGGAAGTAAACTACTAGCAATGTATATAATGTTTGCTGTTGCTCGTAACATAACGAAAGTGGTAGCAACGATGATCGTAGAGAAAGTAGCATGGCATAACACGCCGGAATGGGATAGGGTGAATCCTGGTGGTGCACAGTAAATATAGTTTTATTATTATTATTATTATTATTATTATTATTATTATTATTATTATTATTATTATTATTATTATTATTATTATTATATTTTTCCCTGTTGATCCTATATGTATGATGCTGAGATAGATGGAACGCTGGATCTAGGTCGAGACCATATAGGATATACTTTATGTATTGAAGATGGACCCGATCAAATCCAGTGTTCCATCTAGCTCAACTTTATTATTATTATTATTATTATTATTATTATTATTATTATTATTTGTGAGTGTGATAAATACCCGAGTAATGCCATATCTTCACTTCGTTATCGTGGGCTAAAGAAATCTATGAGGTTCCGGTAAAGAAACAAACGAAGTTGTATCGATATCTCTTGAATGAAGAAAGCTGTAGATTGTTACACCTCTTACGTGCACCTCTTATATGTTTGCTTGATCACACCTCAATATCGGTTCAGGAGACAGTTCAGGAGATAGTTCAGGAGACATTGAGGGGAACTTCTTACGTGAGCCCCCTGTACGAATAAAGTTTTTTTATTATTTACATATTGAATTCAAATTCGCAAATTGAATGGTTCTACTGATTTAGGTTACGTATATTTCAATATTATCAGGAGGGCTCACTCCCTTAGGTAGCTCGGTGCATCCATTGATGTCCTGCAGTGCCTCTGATCGGGGGATGCTGGAGTTAGAGTCCCCAAGGCGGCAGGATTTTAGATACTAGCAACATAGCTAGGTCGAGTTCAGTCGCTGACTGGAAGAAAATTCTAGAGGCCGGTTTTTCCGAGCGATAGTTTTACGTGGTTTCTCCGGTCAACACCAGGCGAATCCGGAGCAGTACCCTAACAAACGGGTCAGAGACCTCACGTGATCCTTGCTTCCTCTTCCTTGTCCTATCCTCGCCCCTTATTTACTTTCTCTTACCCTCACATGCGCTACACTACCACATATGTCGGGAGACCGGTCGGGAGCTTACAGCTTGTTCCGGCGGGGGCCGTGCCCCGCTAATGGGAGATACCTGGTTAGGAAAATCCCCGCAAGCCGACGGGTAGGTCGGAGCTGGATCTCGAAATCCCGCGGGGGAGATCACCGCCACCTCCCATGATAAATGCACGCACCGCACATACGGGATCAATGACCTTGGCAGTTGACACGCCCAGAATCACTAATCAATCACTCTATAACTTGTGGGTCCCTTAGTATGATCATGCTCAGGGCCTCTTGAGATATTAATTTGGCCCTAATAATAACCGGTTATGTCATTCCACGATCAATTACGTAAAAAAATTACTTTTAACTTTTGTAAAATGGTTCTAGCCACATGCGAGTGCTATTTTCTTGCCGCTCCCCATAGTTTGATCATGCTTAGGGCCACTGAAGTTATCAACACGACCCTAATCACGTCCCGTTACGTCATCCCACGATTAATAGCAAAAAAATATTGACTTCTAACTTTGGTAAAAAGCTTCTAACCATATAGGAGTCCTAATTTTTCGCCACAGCTCTTAGCTTGGTCATGCTTAGGACCTCTGAAGTTATCAATCACGACCCCTTACATCATCCCACGAATAATTGCCTAAAGACATTGACTTCTGACTTTTGTAAAATGTTTCTAACCACATAGGAGTACTATTTTCTCGCCACATCCCACAGTTTAGTCATGATCAGGGTCTCTGATGTTATCAACCGAGCCCTAATCACGACCCATTATGACATCTCAGGACTTCTTGCGTAAAAAAATATTGACTTTTGTAAAATGCTTCTAACCACATAGGAGTACTATTTCCTCGCCACATCCCACAGCTTAGTCATGGTCAGAGTCTCTGTTATCAACCTGGCCCTAATCACGACCCGTTCCCACGGATAATACGTGTAAAGATATTGACTTCTGACTTTTGTAAAATGCTTCTAACCACATAGGAGTACTATTTCCTCGCCACATCCCACAGTTTAGTCATGGTCAGGGTCTCTGATGTTATCAACCGAGCCCTAATCACGACCCATTATGACATCTCAGGCCTTTTTGCGTAAAAATATTGACTTTTGTAAAATGCTTCTAACCACACAGCACTACTTCCTCGCCACATCCCACAGTTTGGTCACGCTTAGTCGCGGCCCTTTGTGTCCTCCCATTATGACCAACATTGCTTGCTAAAGTTGTTGCTCGCCTGCGCGCAGGGCGACTACCTGCAGGAGTTCATCCACGAGGCGCGCTTCTTCGCGCGCGAGATCAACGCGTACCGCGAGGCGCTGCCGCAGATGGCGCGCTTCGCGGCGGCGCGCCTGCCCGGCGGCGGCGGCCCGCCCTTCTCGCCGCGCTGCTTCCCCACCGCGCGCCCCGACACGCTCGTGCTCGAGGACCTCAGCACGCACGGCTTCAAGATGGCCGACCGACGCAACCTGCTCGACCTGCCGCACTGCAGCCTCGTGCTGCGCCGCCTCGCGCGCCTCCACGCCACCTCCTTCGCCTACTCGGCGCACGACCGCGCCTTCCTCGCGCGCTTCGAGGTACGTACGCCTTGGCGGCGGGGTTGGGGTTCTGGTGGTGGTAACAGGCGAAGTGGAAATGGCGGGGATGGTGGTAGTGGTAATGGTGGTAAAGGTAGTAGTAGTGGTGGTAATAGTGGTGGTAATGGTGGTAAAGGTAGTAGTAGTGGTGGTAATAGTGGTGGTAGTGGTGGTAATAGTAGTGGTGGTGGTGGTGGCGATAATATGATAATGTGGGTAAAGTGGTGGTAACAGTGGTGGTGATGGTAATAGTAGTGGTGGTGGTGGACATAGTAGTGGTGGTGATGGGAATAGTAGTGGTGGAGATAGTATGGCGGTGGTGGTGGTAATAATAGTGGTGGTGGTGGATATAGTAGTGCTGGTGGTGGTAATAGTAGTTGTGATGGTGGACATAGTAGTGATGGTGGTGGTAATAGTAGTGGTGGTGGTGGTAGTGGACAAAGTTGTGGTGTTGGCGGTGGTAACAGTAGAAGTAGTGGCGGTAGTAATAGTAGCGGTGGTGGTAGTAATAGTAGTGGTAGTGATGGTGGTGATAGTTTAGTGTTGGTGGTGGTGATGGTGGTGGTAATAGTAGTTAAGATGATGGTAATAGTGATAGTGGTACTCCTGGAGCAATGGTGGTGGTAGTGATTTTTATGATTGTTGTGGTAGTTGTGATTGGTGTGGGTGTACTTGGTGTGGTTGTTGTAGCTGTTGTTTGGCTTGTATGAGAGATATGTATACAGGAAGATGATTAGGGTGCAATATTATTCCATCATTTGGACGAATCCAGTGTCGTAGCGTCAATTCCAAGTTGTTTAATTTCTAAATGTAAAATCAACAGTGTAAATGTTTAATAAATAAATTCAAAATGTTGAAGATACGCCGATACAAATACGTACTAGGAAATAAATAAAGCAAAAATGTATATCATGTGTCCAAAAACGGCTGTGTTAGCCTCTTATAAAACAAGCGAAATTAAAATTTGATGAATGAGAAGGGTGAAAAGGCGAAAATATATAAAGAGAAACCACCTTACGTCACTAGGAGACTAATAAAGTTAGACTATAAATGTTTTTTTTTACTGTTGTTCAGGATGACATCTACAACGACGGCAACCGAGAGATCATGCGACGGTTCCTGGAGCCGCAGATGGAGTGCCTGGTGGAGGTGGCCAACACGTGGCCCAACTTCGAACGCATCGCCAAGAAGATCCGGAAGACCATCCCGAGAGCCGTGGACAAGCTCATTTCCGTGTGTCGAAAGCAGGACTCCGACTGGAAGGTGCTCAACCACGGGGACTGCTGGATCAACAACATCATGTTCAAGTACTCGGAGAAGACCGGGGAAGTGGCGGACCTGCGGTTCATCGACTTCCAGATCACCCGGTTCGCCTCCCCCGCCCTCGACATCACCTACTTCATGTACACCAGCCCGCAGAGTGACGTGCGCGCGAGGCATATGGACAGGTTGCTCATGGAGTACTGCGACGAGTTTCGAAAGACTGTGCGCTCGCTGGGGTACACGGGCCGAATGTTTTCGCTGAAGGAGCTCCGCGACGAGATGAGGCGGGTGCTGTTTTTCGGGTTCACCACGTCGGTGGGGACGCTCGCCACGGTCCTCGCGGAGCCCGACCAGGTGATGGATCTCTCCGAGATGACGGCCGAGGGCCTCAGCAGCAACGTGGGCGTCAACCCGTTCACCAAACTGCAGTCCACGGCCAAGTTCAGAGACGTGTTCCAGCAGCTACTGCCGTATTTTGACCAGATGGAGATATTCGACTGAACGCCGGTCGTTTAGATGTGTCGAAGTATGTGCTTCCAAAGTAGGACGCTTTTATGCATGAATGGATGAGAAAAATGTTAGTGCCAGAAAAAGACGAACGAATGTTTTTTGAAGCGAATGAAAGTATTTTTTTTAAGGAATCTAAGAACTGTACTGTGGTTACCCATAGCATTCTCTTTCACAATGATCTTAAAACACATGCTATTTCACCACCATAAAAATATATCAAGCAATGAAACACAAGATGGATAGAAGTATGAACACTTTAAAAAATTTCTCTCCGTAATTTTGGTCGTTTATTATACTAAATACTGTTACAACTAATGTGACAAATGTAAAAATTAATTTTATATCTGCAAAGAGTGGAATAGGGAGGGCCATGTCAGTTTCTTACTCGATCGTCAAGCGTATTTTAACTTCCCGGCTTCAATTCTTTTTTTTTAAATTTCAGATAATCCTAAGGTAGACGAATTTTAGCAAATACACAAACCTAGTTATTGTCGGTTATTTGTTAAGGTTTACTTTGTTATTTAAAGAATTATATTCCTTTGTTTTATTCATCCAACAATTAAAATTGAACCAAGAAAAAATTCTTCATTTCTTCATTTTTTGAGAAATGGCATGAATATTACGTACCATTTGGAATATATCTCACCATTTAAAAGTAAATCTCTAAATGAAGGACATTTACAAATGCAACAGCATAAGAGCGAACTCGACAAACTAAATTTTTCAAATAGCAAACTCTCAGCATTTCTTGTTTACATAACACTTGCCACTAAAACACTTAATTCAGGGAAATGCCCTGCAAAGCCCCCAACGAAATTTGTCTGCAAAAATGCTCGGTGCGTGCCGCGTCAGCCGAGTAAATCGTCGTGTGCTGGCTCGTGGCTCTTGTTGCGCAGCATGGTCACCCATACGAAACAGCGGCTTCGACCGAACAGGGCTTAGAGTCTAACGGAAAAATCAACAACGAAAAAACAAAAGAATAATGAGGCAGAGGGATAGGGAGGGCGTTGGGAGATTGGGAAGGAGGGAAACGCCGCTAAGTTGGTGGCAGAAAATCCACGTGGGTCAAGAAACAACCTTGAAATGATCAAATAGGGGACCAAAGGGTTTTAAAAATTACGGAACAGAAGAAATTTACCTAACATGCAGCTTTGTGCGCGAATTTGACACACCGCTAATAGAAAATTTCGAGTCTAGTTGAGTTGTGATTGGTAGTTAGTGGTAGGTGGTGATAGTGACAGGTAGTATATGGAAATACGTTTCTGAAAGTGCCAATTAGGAAACTAGACTATTTATTTTGAAGCCTAAGGGACATTATAAAAATGAAAATTTATCAACAAAATTATTTTTCTTATAAATATTACCATTTCAATTTCCGAAAGCACGCTAAATGCACTCTATGTACAATTGTATTTGTTATATCTCATCTGTCAGTGAATCGAGTCTTTCAACAATTCAAATCATCCAAAAATTCGAATCATCTAATAATTCCAATTCGCATTATTCAAATTCTATAGATTCAACAAGCTGAAGAATTTCATATACAGCTAAACAAGTACCTGTACTTATTTGAATTTTAACGAATTTTTTTTTGGGGGGGGAGTGGGTACTTTCGCGGTCCCACCTCTATGTACATATACGTTAGTTATATTTCATCTGTCAATGAGTAGAATCATTCAGTAATTCAAAGCATACAACAATTCGAATGTTCCATCAATTCCAATTCGCATTATTCCAAATTCTAAGATCAAACATGCTGAAATGTTTCATGTAAAGCTAAACAAGCACCTGTACTTATTTGAATCTAACGCTATATTTCTTTTTTTGGGGGGAAAGGGGGTTGCCCTCGCGGGCCCGTCCGTCTCACCCCTTCCCTTCACTTCCGCCATTGCGGAAGAGCAGCACAGTGGAGCGGCGCGGCGCGGCGCGTGTGCGTGCGTGTGTGTGCGTGTGTGTGTGTGTGTGTGTGTGCGTGTGCGGGTGGGTGAGTAGGGCGTCGGCGCGCCAAGCATGCGCTCGCGGCAGTGCATTCCGCGCGTGACACACGAGGCGCCGCCGTCGGCAGCCGTGTCCCGTGCCGCAGCCGGCCGCGCGTGCTGCTCAGTTCTACGCACGTCCCCCCAGGCCAAGAGGCCCGGATCTGCTGGCGGTGTCCGTTTACTGCCCCACAAGCACACGGTGCTGGAGATCGCTTCCTGTAGCATGCGTTCCTGCTTGTCGTGGCGGTTGCATTTGGGGTACAACGGGGCGCTCTCGTCACCTCACGACTGATGGTGACTTGTAAGATAACTGCATGAAACCATTTACAATGATCAAATACAATCTACTATGATCAGTTTACAAAGAATTGCTTGATTTGGCTAAAAATGTTATATATTAGGCAGCTGACAGTGAGCATGTCCAAAGAACTGCGCTCTCAATTTGTGTATATTTTTATTTATTTTTATCTTCCTTACTTACTTTTACTTATTGTCCTAGTGACAATGCGGTTCTTCAGTAGAGGTGCCCCTCGTGGTTTTTTGAAATTTACTGAGGATGACATTCAATTTACGTTCGAAATTTTGTGTTGCGAGTTCATACGTATTTCTGATTCGCACAGCCCATGAAAATGCAATTCAAAATTGCATTACTTATTATGTTATTTTGCATATTATGTGTTGCTTCACGTATATATTTGCTCTATTTTGACGATTTTGATCCTATTCTGAAGACGATAGAGTACTATAGACGATAGCAATTAATGTGTTGACAAAACAAAACGCCATAGGGCTAGCTTACTTGAAGACTTGACCTTTGATAGCAAAAGCAGCATAGAAAACATTCACTTTGTGAAGGCCACTGCTGACGAACACGTGTGAATAGTCGAGAGTCGGTTCATAATGCGTCAAGTGTTACAGAGAGTCTTGCCAGTCATACGCGATCCGTTCTCCGATCTTGAGAAGCGCCATCAAGTTATTGACGATTTGTCATTTACTCCGATACGATCACTGCCTGGTGATGTACCATGTATTTACGTCATTGCCTGAGAATGAAATGGGAAAACCACAATAAAGTGCAATAATGTATGTGCGTTTGAATGCTTCCATGTTTATATATGTATATTTTGTACGAAGTATTTGAACTATTGCAATTTTTTAATAATTGACGATAGTTAGATTCACATAATTCACATATGCATATCAATGCTTGAATCAGTACTTGTAAATGCTCATGTACCTGTATATTTGTATATCAACATATTTTGTAAACTAGTTCTATTAACTCAATGAAAATAAAAAATGTGATATAATAAATATTTTTCTCAAATTAATAAGTTTTCCTAGCATTAAGAAATTTAGGAAAATAATCTGCTTCGAACTAATAAGACTAATAAAAAGTAATAGTAAGTAAAACGTAACATATACAGTAATATATATATATATATATATATATATATATATATATATATATATATATATATATATAGAGAGAGAGAGAGAGAGAGAGATAGTAGTAAATATGATACACGTTTTTCTTTATAAGAAAGAAAGAAGAACGTGTATCGTAAAGAAGAAAGAGGTGAATCACGTGGAGAAATTGGAGAAGGAAAGCATGTATCATATTTTGAGAATTTATTGGGTGTGTTTGTTAGATCCAATTGTCTTTGGTTCAGTTACCTTTTCCGGATGGTGCCTACAAATTAACATACAGCATTCAGGAAATCTAAAACTTGCTAACATGTTTTGTTTAGGATTTTTATACCAGTTGAGGGTAAACAATTCACACTATAAGACATCTGAGCGAATAAAAAGGCAGTTGAATTTGACTGTTTCATATATGGAACAGTGGACAGTAAATGAGTAAATTTATTCATTAATATGACGTCAAAATTTGACCTCGTACGTTTAATTGTGTCTCGCAAATTCGAACACAATGCTTTCCATTACATATAAAGATTTTAATAGAGTACGAAATTATGTTGGTGAGTGTGATGATAATCGTGTTTGAATTAGTTAATAGTTATGTTAATAATTCGAACGTACGTGAAACAATACAAGAGTTGTAAGTTCAGTACGACAATTCGAACTGAAAGTCACAGGCACTTAAAATACTCCGTTCAAGCACAATAGGTACTGCTGGCACATTCTTTGGTTGATGTTCGTGAAGAGTCGTTTCATCACGTTCTTCAGTGCTCATTCCTTGAGTATAATTCATCGACGGCACATGTCGGGGATAATAATTAATAAGAAGATTGTGTAAATCTTTTAACACTATTACATTTTATTGATTCTTTGAATGCTGAGTGTAACAGATAATTTAATATACATAAATACATTGTTAATATATGAAAACGTACTTTAGAAATTTTCCAACTAATAAAAGCGAAGCGTTTCCCCTGGTCGCTTGTAAAAATATCTCTCTCGCAATTGAACTCGCAATTCAACTGGTAGTTCCATAAATGAAGAGTACATTTGAATTGTGAGAGACTCATTCGCTATAGGTTCCCATACTTTTAGGTTTAGGTTCATCTTAAAAAATCACGAAAGAAACACAGACGTGCGTAATGAGTCTCCCACCCAGAAATTTCGTAAGGGGCTTCATAGCCCCCACGAAATAAAAATTTTCATTTCCGTAAATTTGATTAATTCCTTATTTTCCAATTTTTTAGACTGACACATTTGGGGAATTGATACTCATTTGGGGAAGAGACTATCCAAACAATCTGGCTATTCTGTAAATGGTTCATTTTAAAACCAGTTCTGCTTATTGACTTGGACGAATAAAGTACGCTTTTGAAGGTGGCACAGGTCTGATTTTCACGGCGAATTTTTGAAAATCGCAAAAATGTGATTTTTTCTCGACATCTTCCAACAACTACAAAATTAAAGAAAGAGATTTTCCTTCAAATGAAATTAGTTGTCCATATTTAGTTCATTCGTTCAAGTCATGTACATTTTTTAAAACTTTTAGTAGTTTTCGCGCAATATTGTGTGCAATACATGCAATACTAAAAAATTACAAAATCAAGATTTTCTCAAAAACAGCAACAATTTTTTCTCTAAACTTTTGGTAAGGATAGTGCTAAATGGACTCTACAAGATGACATAAAATCCATATTGCTCTATTCTTTTTGTTTTTTCAAAAATTATAAAAACTCATTTTTCAAAATTGTTTTTCACGTCGTTAATGTTTACATTAATGACAATTTGTTCACATCATAGTAGTTATGAATACATGTGCTTTAAATAATGGCATATAAAGTTAAGTGTTAAAGTGTTAGAAATGACCCGAAGTTTTTTGAAAACTCATAAATTGTCTATGAAAAAGACCTTCAAATTTCGCATTTACAGTAACGCTAAAACGCCATTCTCGTTAAAACGGCTATACATTTTTCAATGAAAATTACCGATTATGACGAGGGTTTTACTCTTCTTTAATATTCTTAAATTAAGATTTAGATGCTACTGTTATGAAACCGAATAGTTCAGAACATTTCAAAATAATGTCCTTTGGGCAGTGATAGATGGCATCTGGCAAGAGCATAAAGCCAGTCCACACCAAGGAAATTAGAAAACTGTATAATGAGAAAGTCTGTGCCATTCTGTAGCACCACTAGTTTAGTATTTTTTAGTCCCAGGGGTTTCATATTTCTTCCGTGACAACAGGCTCTTTCCGCATTTTCAGAAATGCTCAAACGCCATTTTCTCAAAAACGGCTACACATTTTTCTTCGAACTTTTCGTACGGATAGTACTGATTGCACTGCTTAAGATGATATAAAATTCATTTTGCTGTATTCTTTTGTTTAAAAAATACACAAATATAATTCTCACGCCACTAATATGCATTATTGCAGCGATTTGTATACATGATTGAGTTTGAGTTGAAGTGCTTTAAATGACTTCTAATGAATTTTTCGAAAATACCAAAGATTCCTGAGAAAAAGTGCTTTAACTTTCGCATTTATACTATTGCTTAAACGATTTTTTCTTAAAAACAGCTCTAAATTTTACAACAAAAATTTCTATATAGGACGGATTAATTACTCTTCTTCAATATTTTAAAAGTAACATTTCGAATCAATAATGAGGAAACTGAAAAATTGAGAAAACTTTTAAAAAATTATTTTGGGTGGCGATAGATGGCAGCTGGCAAGAGGATGGGGCAAGACCGTAAATCTAACCCTACATCAAGGAAATTAGAAAACTTTACTACGAGAAAGTCTATGCCATTCTGTAGTACCACTAGTTAGTATATTTTATTTATTTTCTTGTAATATATCATATGTAAAAAAAACAGTTCAAAGTAAAAGGGGTCCAGAAATTAGTTGCCCCACACTCTCTTCTGCTCATGCCTATGCTAGAAATAATAAGCAACACTACAATTGAGCTCCTCAGAACATTCCATCATTACATCCCAGTAGTACTCCGTACTCATCTTCGCAATAAAATCAGCATTGCATTTACCTAAGGTCACACTCGAGGATTCAACTCGCGCGCGGGATAAAAGATGTCACGAGCGCTGAAGTAATCAAGGGATTATGCCACGCCACGCATTTCAACGCACTCGCAGCGCGCGGGTGGGGGGTCGTCCCGAGCCCTCGAAGTCCACTCAGCTCGACGCTCTGCCCGAATGATGTCAGCGCCATCAAAGTGATCGCACACGCAAGCACACATACGTGTGCACGCGTGTATGGCGCTCGACTCGCAACGAGCGGTGCCATGGAGTGTCGTACCCAACGCCCGCGCGGCTCGGCGGCCGAGTCGGCCGAAACAAAGCGAGCGAGAGGGAAAGTGAATCACACTTGAGGCCATCGTAATTAGCTAGCTACCTCACGCGGACATACTTCCCCGTAATACCCTCAATGATGATAGAGGAGAGGAGTGTTCACTAATCTAGGGCCACTGTTGGTCCGTGAGAAATTTTGACGGTCCGCAGAAAAATATGAACTTTTATATTTTTTTGTTTTACGCCAAAAATCCGAAAGCTCGTTACAAATAGTCAATACCAAAAAATTGCATTAAAAGAAATAATGCTAAAATTTGTGTTATTTTGTAACATTATTTGAACAACCAGTTTATTCATAATTTAACAAACTTTTAAGATTTTGTTCAGTCTAAATGAAAATTTATAATTTTGTTGTATTAAATACATTTCGTGAAATTAAAGAGTTTTAGTCCTTATTTGCGAAAGTGAATTTATTTATTAAAGTATCAATTTACACGGGATTTAAAATTCTAAATTTAGAGAGCCGTCGAATCCGAAAGACCGTCGAATATCATTTTAATGAATCTCTACTGCTCTAACTGGTTCCCTCCTCCAGGGACCTCCGCCAGCGAGGCATCACCCTCGACTCGCTGTAAGCTCCCGACTGCTCTCTGACATGGGTGGTAGTGTATTTCATGTGTGTGTTTAAATGGAGAGGAGAGATCAAAGATGAGGAAGGGAAGCTTGCGCACGGTCCTTGTCGCTTCTGTTATGATGCTACTCGGCGCCTGGTGTTGGTCGGAGTCACCACGAAAAACGATCGGAGTAGCCAGCCGCAAGCATTCTTCAGAAGACAGGAGTAGAATTCTTGCTGATGTCGAAAATTCGCCACCGCCGGGACATAGGATCACACGGTCAGAATCACTGCCGAGGCAACAGTTGTCTTAAACCAAGGTAATCACTCGGTACCCCAACATGACTTCCTTGCGAAGTGTTGCGAGATAATCTCGGGGTGGCGCCCAGCGCCGGCGGCGGCGTGGGCGGTGCGATGCGGGAGGGCAGGCGGTGACAAGGTGGACAGCGGCCGTCTGCTGGTGAAGGGGTCGCAGGGGCTGATGGACAGTCGCTCGCTCTTCGGCCGTCACGCGGGGCAGGCGGGGGCGTGGCCAGGGGGGGAGACGGGAGCAGCTAAAGGTCACGTATTCCACCGAGGGTGGGTGGGTGGGTGAGTGGGTGGGGGGTTCCCTAATGCGCGCACGGAGATGAACCAGGATGTGCTGCGGCGGGTGAGGCGCGCCCTGCGGGAAACCCCGCTGCGCCCTCTGCACACCTTGTGACCGAGTGGTGCGCAACCTGTGATTCACGTCACAGACAGCTTTTAAATGCCTCGATAGCCTGTGGAATTTTAAATGCTGGTTTTCATTCGCATGTAACCTTAGTTACCTTTCATGTTTACCGTGTACCTTTAAAATTTATTTTAATTTTTCTAAGAAATCTCTAAAGTCATTATAAGCATCCGACTAATAATTGAAATAGGTACACATATTTTCCTTTGTGTTTCATACCTTTTCAATCAAATTAAAGAGTAATCCCTCATACAAAATAATATATGGGTGCCAAAAACTCGACGACTTAATTATCCTACAAAAGAGTGCAACATACTAGTCATTTTTAGTTTGAAATAATACAATATTAAAACAACAATAGTGAGGGAGAAAACCAAAATCAAGATGACTATCAAAGTGATTGCAATGCGACCAACACATAACACTGATGATAACGAAGAAAATGAGAGGCGAATAGAAATTATTTAAGATGCCCCTAATACGTAATTAAAAAGGTGACAATACGACGATTAAATCGGGGACAAAATAGTGCGTTGCTAAAATTACTGCAGGCATCGGAATATTACTAACAGACGAGTATAATGGAACTGAAAAGACAATTGGAAATTCATCGAAGAGTTTAAATAAATTTAAGAAGTTTTGTAGCCTGTGAAAAAGAAAGAAGAAAACCAACAAGACGAGACGCGCAGACAAGACGTCTGGCTGAGCCCCGTCTCAGACGGAAAAGACTCCACCCCAACACCGAAGAAAATCTATTCCGCGGCGCAGAATCCGTCCCTGCGGAGCGCCGCGAATAAGCGCCCAGCGCGGGGGAGGGAGGGTGGGGGAGGGGAGGGGAGAGGAGGGGAGGGGAGCGCCGCGCGTCTGCACGTGGACGTGGTCTATGCATACGCCAAGTCACGTTCCGGTGCGATCCCCGCCGCGCGGGGCCTCGCTGCCTCGGGCAGAGAGTAAATATGTATGGCGACCGACGAGGCGGTGGCGCGGCGCGGGGAGGCGTGGCGCGGCGCGGGAGCTCTTTAAGTCAAGCGCTTTGACATTGAACGTTTACTACCGGTACGTAGGTCCATGATGTAAGTAACAAGGTGCCGCATCCCGCGCCTCGACTATGGTGACACCTCTACCCTGGCTCCAAATTCAAATGTATATTTTCGAAACGACATAAATTAATTACAGTGTGATAAAAGAATTATACAACATACATGGAAAATCACTAAAATATTTATATATCTGCGCTAATATACAAGTAAAAACACAAAAAAAACTTTCTAAAACGAAAACTGGTATCATGATCTCAAGCAATGATATCCTCTCATGAAGCATCAAGTTGAACAAAACATATCCTCTTGAAAACTAAATAAATTGAATGACTAATAGCTCTAAAGGAATAGAATATTAACATAATTAATAAATGTCCATTTTCGTATCTAAAATAATTAACATTAACTTTTTTCATGCACTTAGGAATTTTTTTAAATAATTTAATCTAAGTATTATACATTACAAAAGAGTTAGAGATAGTTGAATTATTTCTTCTAACTTACAATGTGTTTTTTATTATTTAATATAATTTGAAAAAATAGTTTTTAAAACATAACATTTTCGATTCTTACAAGCGAGATGCAATATATAGTGTAACGTGAAATTAATTTATTATAAAATTTTATTAGTTTAAAAATTAATATTTAATAATTTTATTAGTTTAAAAACTAAATTAGATTAAAAATTAATTTGCTGGTTTGGAACATATTATTTATTATGAGTCAATAAACCGTGAGCTTTTGTACCATGAATGGGACCAGACACTCTGATAGTTCATTGTATTTAAAAATAAATACATAATGCACACAATTCATCGACCACTATTTTTTATTCATTACTAAGTTGAAGAAATCCCTAGAACTTTCCAATGACAAAATTCGTGGTATGTAAAGAACTGCTGTACTTTTGTCTACACTATGTTCAGTACAGTATTCGTGAAGACTGTTTACATAAAAATATTTAATTTATTGCGGTGTTATAGAGGAGTATTTTGTTCGTTGTTCTTGAGCAGTATGCCCACTACTTTTTGGAAAACTATTTCGATTTTTTTTGCAAGCATTTATCATACTTCAGGCCGCTAGTTAATATCACAAAAATAAAACAATAATTTGAGAGATTCTACAATTTCTTTGAACAATCATATAAACCATTCTTTGAATGTCATAGACATTGTTGAAAAAACTTACTTCAAAATTTAAATCATTTAAATAATTTGTAATGTATTGATCGTCCGTTTCGACTCCAATCATCCTTTAAAAATTCTTTCGTACGCCTTCCTTCAGAGGAGAAGTAAAGCCGGCTGTACATGTACATTTACTGCATATAAAAGATCAAGACTAAAAGAAGCCTCTGAGCAAAATTGAGATTCGCGTGTTTCGACGCCCAAGATAATACCTCCTTTTTCCGCTAGATGGTGAAAGGAGCGTAGCGAAATTTGCGTTGTCAGACATAAGAGCGGGCCTGATGGCCCGAGTCTCGCGTACGTAAAATAAGGCATGAACAACAACAACAACAACAACAATGAAAATTAAACCTACTTGTGTTAATTATTGGACAAAGAAATTTATATTTCTCTTCAAGTGAATTAAAAATCCCACCATGTTGGTTGTGATGCTGGTGAAGCCTTTCTGATAGGCTGCTTCTGTCGCCACCATCGAACGGACGGGCATCGAATGCGCCGAGGTGAGGCGAGGCGGGGCGGGCGCGCCAATGGCCCTGGAACGCCCAGTGCCTCCGAGGTGACGTGCGTAGCCTGGTGACACGCATTTTCCCGGCTGCAGGTGAGCACATCCATATGATCGGGTGGAGGCGCGAATAGCTCTGACATCCGGGTGTCTTTGTGAATATTCAGTTGATAATAAAAAATTAAATATTAGTAATCAAAGTAAGAAGGATAGACTGTGTATATTGTTGAATCTAATTAGGAATAATAAACATTTCATGTTAATGTCTTTGACAAATACTTTTATTTAATCCATAAGGGTGGTGATGTGCAGCTTTAGGTGGCCTACCATCATTATGAGATAGAAGGTACGCATTTGGCTAATTTAACTTGATATAATTACACAATTCCACCAACACACCATCAGCGGATCAATAGAGATGAGAGACGTAAAAGGGAAAGAGATTTTGAAAGACATTAAAAAACACAAACAATTTTTCTTGTGAGGTCGGAACATGAATTGTTTAAGCTGTGTGGATTGTAAGAGAAAAAGAAGAAAATAATGAACCAGAAAGCAAAATAAAATCAAAATAGAATTAACTTAAAAAAATTGTTGAGCAATTGAATACTATTAAAACTCTTTCGATAATATTAACAACGTGATAATTTTTTATTTATTATTTCATATTTACTATCAATTGACAGCCTATTTATCATAATAAACATATTGTAATTTTAATTTGTGATACTTATTTACCTTCTATTATGTCCTAATAACCCTGCTAAAGCAGGAGGCCTTTGCCCTTTACGGGATGTTATGGGCTAATAATAATAATAATAATAATAATAATAATAATAATAATAATAATAATAATAATAATAATAATATCCTAACAAAAATAAATTTTACTAGTCATTCTCGATATGGTTGCTAGACAATTAATTATCATTCTCTATAATAACAATATATTTATTGATTTTCACGTAAGTTAATAAATACAGAACATGCAAACGAATGATATAATGGTTGTGCTCGGATGCAGTTTAAGTAGGCTTATAACGACAATAAAAATCTGAGATATGGTACAAACACAAAACATTATAAACATATAACCGTTTTACAAAATAGTGTCCTATCACACATACAGTAAATTATACAAGCCATCTGTCGTTACAAAGAAAAGAAAAAAAACTAGAGGAACCTACGGTACGATGACACCAATTTAAAGAAAAAATTAACAAAGGGTGGAATTGTTTGTTTTAAATAAATGCGGTAAATAAAAAATGTATTAATTAAAATTAATTCCATAGATGCAGCTCCAATTTTGATAAATACATTAGGAAAGTGAAATATATATTAAGGTTCATCGCGGCACGGAAAGCTTTCTTATAGGCTCCGTTCTCCTCTCTTCCTCCACTTTACCGTGCGTGCATTGTTTACCCTTCCAAAACCGTCATTCGTCATCTGAACTTCCGCCCTCACCTATGAAGTCTGAAGTACTCAATTCCGGAGAAACTTGAGTGGTCCGTGGTTGCCGTAGAAAAAAAAAAGGAATTGCTCACTTAAAACTGAGAATTTGCATAAATTCTTGAAACAATATGCAGTGCATTAGAAAATGCATTTTTATGTATTCTTTCTCGATGGGCATTTACATGACATGAAATATCAGAGCTGGATTCAACGAAATAGCTTTCCTCGATTAGACCAAATGTGTTTAAATAAACTATGTGCATTGCTATTTTGATGATGCCGCTGACCCTACATAACCAAACTAAAGTTCTTTTCATTTATTGACAGCTGAATAACCAAGAAAACTAGTAAACTACGGCTAAGATGTAAAAAATACAATATTGAAAAATGTCGAACATAAAAAATTAGAAGTGAAGCACACGTCCATTTAGGGGACGTATAAACACGTTTGTCATTGCGTTTGAAGGGTGGACCAGATACCTCCGAGAATCCTGAAGTGTGTTTCTCACGGCAAATACCAGACATAAAGGAGCAGGTGCGGCCTAGTGCTCTGATCGTAGTTTTCCAATCAATACCATGCGAATGTCTATGCAATAACTTTATAAACGGTGTACGAGCCGCAAGCTATCTTTCTGTTCTAATCCTTACCTCATCGTCTCTCTTATACATACACACACACACACACACACATACATTTACACTTTACATTACCCACACACATACATTACACGTACACTTGTACGCTTGTAGGTTGGCGCGGATCTTACGATCCAGTGGGGGAGAAACATCCCACAATATAACATAAACTACACTTAAGGAAGTAATGCCCATAGCAGTTGACGGGTTCGGTATCCCAAAATAATCAATAAATGAATCAATCAGACTTATAATTATGGAGCAACCACTGCAACCACTACTCTCAAAATATTTTCTAGTAAACATTCGAACAAAGAATCTTTCGAACAGAGGGTCAGAGTTGCTAGTACTAGGCAGCGGTTATGTTCCAGAGGATTCATTCGCCATACTTGGTTACCCATTTTCGTAAACGAACCTCTCTCAGACAAACGGTGAAACACCATTTAACGAATTTTGTGGTGAGGATGCTGTTGGCGGGAATACTTTCTACTGTGCAGATGTGTAGTTTCCCACCGAAAGTCATTTGACTGTCCTCTACAGATGTCTTAGAATAAATATTAAAAATATTTTGGACTTGTAGAAAATGATTGAAATTTGAGCTTGTAAGACATGAATATATAGAAGATAATCACCTTTTATCAATGGACATGTGGAGGGAAATTTGACGTAACGAAGTTAAATATGTGCTATTCGACAGTCTCGCATTCCGACTCACCATCTTCAAATTCCTCTCCCTTGGACCAGTTACACACGTTAAGAGTTGCCAAGGTTCCTTGAACAAATAAAATATATTCTAATACGTTGCGGGTTTTTATCGGTATACGTGTGTTCATGTTCGGCGTGGTTTTCTCAGACTGCCGTCACATTGATTTACCAAATATGTCCTCTACCAACCCCGAGAAGAGACATTTTGTAATTTATTCATTCTAAGTTTAACTTCCTTGTTATTGTATAAATATTGCAACCTTGAAACGTTTTCCTCATTTTACCCTCTCAAATAAGTCCGTATTTGGGTACTTCAACGGGACCTGATGACTCACCATACGTATAGAGGAAAACATCCATCCTAGCATTTTTTATCATAAAGTTCTGTGGCCACGTGAGGGCAGTTTTCCTCTGTTCATCTTCAGCAATGATGAAGCAAACGCCTTAAGAATTCTCACTTGAAAATCACAGGAAAGTCGAATACTCCATTCTTCCTACACACGAGACCTTGAAAACGAAGAATGTTACTGTGTCACGATAGCACGAACGAAAAACACTTCTGTTTGCATTTACTTCCACGCTTTCGGTTCCTCTTGTAAGAATCCTTGCTAAGAATCAGGCAAGGGGCATGTTGAAAATATTGAATGGTGCCCAAAAATGTTCGGAAGTCGAGGAGTATTGCAAAAATAATGGAAACGGGAGTGAGAGAAACGATTGTAGAGCAAAATAATAGAGTGAACATATTTTTTTATTCCTAGCTTATTCCTAGCGGGACATAGGTATAAAAATGAAACCCCATATAGAATGATATTCATTTGTAAACTTACTAGTATTTAAACATAGCAGCATTCTAACTACATATTCTCTCAGGGAATATTTTTGGGGGGAAGAAATCCTACGAATAGTTAACGCTCCAGTTTTATTCATGAACGAACGGACAGATAAACGGATAGATATGCGGAAAGTTTGAAAACAATTAACGCACCTTGGATGTGTGGGGTCCCTAAAACGGGTATTTCTGTTAAAATTTCCAAATTGTTTTTTCCCAGCATTACGTAATATCCCTCACGCTACTTATTTAACTCCGTATATACATATAGCACTCCGCACAGACGTATGTATACAAGGAAGTAAAATAGGCCTTGATGCTGAAGGCAGCTTGGAAGATTGAGATAGGCGCCCAGCAGGTGGACAGGGTCGATCCCACTCGGGAAAGAGGTACAAGTACACATGCGCCAATGTAAAGAATATATTGGGAGGGAGCATATCCTGATCTTACCTCATTCAGGTTTGATTTTCAGTTCACATGGAAGGTTTTCAAGTCATCGTCACAATCATCTATCTTTTTCCACTTCCAATTGACTTTCTTTAGCTTTTTACGTAAAAATTCAATATTTCAGAATCAACATATCTCGATACTTGCGCTCGCATTCAAAGCACTATTTGTACTCACAAGTCCGAGCCCACTTGCGATTTTTGGTCACAATCACGATTTTTTCGTAGTAGAAGCGAAACACAAAGGTCTGCAAACTCGGCGAAAAAAAAAATCTCCAAAATTTAAATGGGGCAACCCGACCCGCCACGCAGCGCAACGCATAATGCGTGGGTCTGTGCACATTACTCCAAATGTTTAATTTACAATTCTATTTTTATTTAATTATTATTACTCAGTTTTGGTTCAGCCGTCCTCTCTCAACTCGTACTTGGGGGACGAAGCAACCTGAGCTACATACAATTGGCGCACATGAGTCGAATTAGGCCTATTATTTTAAGTGGCCTTTAGGCACATGAACTATGTATGCGACCCCCTAGAAGAACAATTTTAATATTATAATACGAACTACAAAAAATCAATATGAAAGTCAACTTTAATCTTGGAAACATAAGAATATAATTGTAAACGATTTGTACATATAAACTAACAAAAAATCGATAAAAACAATGTGGGGACGCTATTCGGCTTGTACGTGCTCAGTTTTTTCAATATTTCTCCCTAGAAGTCTTCCTGGCGAAAAGGTAATTTATTTTATTTTTGGGGCAGTACAATCATCACCTACGTCACACTCCTATTTAGCTTTTGCGACAGGAAGAGGGGAGCACTAACGAAAGCTTGCTTAGCAAGTTGAAGTGCTTAGCTAAGGTTGGTTAGCTAGACTAAAGTTTAGTCTGCTAAAGCAATCATCCTTCCCTGGGCGCGAACCCCTCGGCGGGCGATTTTATTTAAAGACCGTGGGAATCTGGACTCCATAGAATTAGCGCGTATCGGGTGGACGTATTATTTAAAGGGACCCTAAGCATACACACAGGAATTAACTTTGCGGGCTCCTAGTACAATTTTAATATTAAAATACAGGATGGAAGAGTACTGATGACGCAGCGAAAGCTTGCTCAGGAAGGGTGTAGTGTTTAGCTAAGGTTGCTTAGCTAGACAAGAGCTTAATCTGTTATTGCATTCATCTCTCCCTAAAACCCAAGCCCCTCGGCGAACGATATTATTTGGGGGCTGAGGGAACTTGGATTCCATACAATTAGCACATATGGGGCGGACGTATTATTTAAAGGGACCCTAAGCATGAACACATGAACTGACAATCCGGTCCCATAAAACAACTTTAATATTAAAACCCAGGACGGGAGAGCGGCCTGCTAGTACAAATATAACCAAGTAAAAGCCTGCTCAGGCAGGTTGTAGGTAGCGCTTGGGGTTGCTTAGCCAGAGGAGAACTTAGTCTGCTAATGCATTCTTGCCCCCGGGCGGTGGGAGGGGGGCGGGAGGCGGGGCAGGAAGCGGTCGAGGAAGCGGGCCGGGGGCGTGGTGCGGGGAGCGGAGGCGAGGACGGGGGCGGGGGCGGGCGGCAACGTGAAGGTCTCCGAAGGGCAGAGCGCGGAGAGGCGCGAATCGCAGCTGCGAGCGCCTGGCGACCGCATACTATCTACATGTGGAGTTGCGCCGTCCGCCTCCACCGCCAAGGATTGAGATTCGGCGGATGAATAGGCAATGGACCCAGTAGGCGCGCGCGCCGATGCCGGAGACCCCAGCAGAGATGCGACATCGCCAGCAAAACATCGATGTTCCTAAACATCGGTGTTCAAATTTAAAGCGTCGACGTTAATAAAACATCGCCGCAAACCCATCCATGTTTTTGAAAACCCATTAGTAACCATAAACATCCACGCTAGGGAAGATGTAATATGACGGTGGTCGTGTTTGTTCAGTTTTATTTCAGATTTAACTGACCAAATAAGTCAAAAAATGATCAGAACCTTTAACAAAACTTCAATAATCTGACTGGATAGTCAGATTATTGAAGAAACCCATAAAACATTATGGGTTTCATTTAACGACGTCAACTCGATTTCAATTGTTGTTCACTCGTGATTTGTTCGAAGAATGTTCAATTTATGGATATCTGGACATTATTACAGATCTTTATTAAAATTATACTTTTTCCATTCAAAAACAAAATATCAACCACGTAAAAACATTGAACGGAAAAAATCGATGTTAAAAAATATCAGCCGACCTGGATGGCCGAGGTGGCTAAGAGCGAGTACCGACTCAGCGCTTCGGTCCGAAGGGTCGCGGGTTCGAGTCCCGCCTTGGGCATGGCTGTTTGTGTGTATGGTCGAATTTGCGTCCCTTCGGGACGTAAAGGGCAACCGGCTGTCGGCTGGATAAAAGCCACAGGAAAAAAAAATATCAGCTTCAAAAAATCGATGTGAAAACCATCGATGATTTGATAAAAGAAATCGATGATTTGAAAACATCCACATCGATGTTGCATCCCTTGCTCCCAGGTGCCCAACGCTACGCCACGGCGCGCGTGACTGCACCGATTCTTTCGCTTCTCGACTGTCTGGACTAGGGATGAGAAATTATTAAGTAATAGTCGATTCATATATAATCGAAGATTTTTATTGAATTAATATGCATCGATTAATCGTTTCGAATTAATCGATTAATCTTATGTAATATATGAATTTTTCACCTGTTTTAAATAATGTATAAAATACGTTAAATCATTGATTTTTAATTTGTAAATAAATCGTTAAATAGTTTATTTAGAAGCACGATTTAATGAATAATACTTTTTATTCTTTATTTAAATTATATTCATTTCACATACATACTCACGAGAAACGACTGTAACTTTGAAATTGGTCTTAGAATTTCTAGATATAGTAACATCAATAATTGTAATCTAACGATGTACTTGGTTGAGGATGATTTTAGGAAAACTCGTAATTCTGTCTCTTTCTTATTTCATACTGAATATAACAGCGTCACAAAAATATTAGATCATGCCAGCGACTTTCCATTTTATTAGTTTTACTACAATGAAATTAATGGCGTATGTTTGTCTCTATTATGTTTTGCAGTTGGAGAGAGATGAACAGACGAGGAAATCCATTACTCAAGTTCAAAAGTAGAGATGTTTTTTCATATTTTGCTAGTCTTAGAAATTAATATTTGAATTAAAATAATCGAGCTGAAAATTGGAAAAATTATTCGATGTGTTCATTAATCGGTGTAAAAATAATCGATTTCAATTTCTCGATTAATCGTGTATAATAATCGATTGTTGTAATAATCGTTATTAAATCGCCCATTTCTAGTCTGGACCACCCGTGCTCTGTTCGCCAGACCACGGGACACGTCGAGCCGCGTATGAGGAAAAAGGAAATCCTTGCCCAGCATCCGAAATCTATATTAATTCAGCATCATAATTTCAACGTCATTAAGAAACTATACGACTAAAAAACGTCCGTTGCGCTTCTCTTATTTTGCATATCTCGTTCACGGCGCACAATCCCTTGCTCGCAATAGCGCTCCCTTGTTCGCAATAGCGCTCCCTTGCTCGCAATAGCACTCCCTTGCTTGCAATAGCACTCCCTTGCTCGCAATAGCACGTTAGGGGCTAGCTTCTTACTGGGCAACAGCTCGTCGCTACCTGCGCTTTAGTCGATCGTTCTCGGGACCTATTCTTAATACATACTTAAAAGTAAACGTAACTTAGCCGCATAGTCTATAAAAGTGTTACTAAGCGAGACAATTCACAATACCTTGACGTAACCGTAGACGTAAGTCCGTAAACTTAAGAGTTCACAAGCTCCAAGCTTTTATATTACGGTTACGTCGGAATTCTACCGAGCACCAATCAGAGAGCAGTGTGGAAGGTCGATTTCACATTGTGTTGAGGTAGTTTGTGGTTATGTATTTTTGTTATTGTAATGTAGAAAACTATTTTGCGAACAGTTTGAATGAGTGATATCGTAGGCTTCCGCGGCCAGAGTCATGATCTGGGCTGTCCGGGTGACGCCGCGTCGAAGGCTGGGGTGCCGACGTTTCGACCGACATATCGCGGTCCTCTTCCATATCCGCGGTCCTCCGCAGTACAGCCCTGAAGAGGACCGCGATATGTCGGTTGAAACGTCGGCACCCCAGCCTTCGACGCGGCGTCACCCGGACAGCCCAGATCAGTTTTAATGAGTGTAGTAAATTCAAAGTAAGAATTGCGGCAATTTTTATTGTGATCTAAATTGACATGGCTAATAAACAAATTATGTTCGACGAATTACTCGTGAATTTGGTACAAGAGAATCCTTGTGTATACAATGAAGAAAATGCGAGCACTACTACAACAGCTACTCGCGCATATATATTTGTTTGTGTGTGTGTGTGTAAAGACAAATTGATAGAAATGTCGAAGAAAAAGCTAGAAACTATGGTGAAAAGATATTTCCACCGAGCTAGAAACGAATCGATTAAGTTTCAGTACGTTGAATGCTCATTGGTTCAGGCGAAACTTACGTTCCAGCTTACGTTCGTCATTGTGAATGCTTGTTTTTAAGTGTAAATTTTACGGCTGAGTTTACAGCACTACGTTACGTTTAAGTTTGCATTGTGAATGAAGCCTTAGGCCTTCAAGATAGGAACGCCAGATCAAGCTGAAAATCAGTCATTTCGTTTCTCAACAGTTTTACCCGCGTGGTTGCGGCCGCTGATACTCGCCTTTGTCGGGACGGGTACTGTCACGAATTCCTAGAGTGGGCGGATCTCTTAATATTAATGTCTTTTATAGTTTGTATAATACGTTAAGAAATTATTATTGTTTGAAACGTGTTATAAGATGCCATCGACAAAAAACGCGATGCGACAAAAACGCGAAAAAAAATGTTTTCTATTGATTGATTCATTTTGTTTCCGGCCATGCCAACTGTTAAGGACTAGCCCCGTAAGTGTAGTGCACATCTTTATCGCGGAGGAGACGCTGGATGGCGTCATCCGGCGGTGACCTCTCCCAGGGATGCATCAAACAGATGACCATTGTAGAAATCACGACCGTTAATAAGTAGTAGGATAATGGATCATGGGATCGATCAATTAGTGAATTACACTAGTTTGCCAACGTTTCGGAATATTTAATTCCTTCATCAGGGCTTACTAATGCATATACTGGTCAAACATAATGTTCCTCCACAGCACAACTCCAATACAGAGTTTCTGAAGCACACACTTCCATAGCAGGTCCGACCATGGTCACGGCCCGAAAGAAAGTCAGAAAGTCACTTTCTGACTTTCCGGACCCCCAAGATCGGACACCCAAGATCATTCACATGACTCCGGCCGCGGAAGCCTACGACTTCATTCTTTTAACTTCGCTACTCAAATGTCTGACGGCCGTTGATGGCGCCTTCGCCATATTCTATCTGCAATCTTCTATGCAGATAATCTTTACACTTTCATTCTTCAAATATGTGTATATCATCAGAGCTACCTTTTCCACAGACTCTCTTACACCTTCGGGTGTTACTACTTATGCGTGCAAATAGCAGCTACGTTGTTGCGACACCTGTCTGTGTCAGAAGACACTTGAGGTCATCATCACTCCCAACTTATAGTTCCGCCAGGCTTATATTTCTTGTAAAATAAAGTCCCGGTTCACCTTGAACGATGAATGAACCTTGAATGAACATGCTTTTGCCTTAATCCAACCACAAAACAGCTCTTCCTGGTTCCCCGCATCGGCCCACTACCGACCTTGCCACTACAACCGACCTTGCCATCTGGACCATTACTTTCTTTTGATAGCCCAAGGGTATTATTTAAATCTGAATTTTCGAAGAAGTGCCCGTGCGCATTCACCTCGGCGTGCTCTTTCCTCCGCCGGGCCCCAGCCAGAGCCGGCGCTAGGCATGGGCAGGTCAAGCGATCGCCCGGGCCCCGCAAGCCAAGGGGCCCGATGATGGAACTGACGGAGAAAAATTAGTAAAAATGAAAAAGATATTAGAACTAGAGACACGTCGCTATTGTAATTTTATAAGTTGCGGTGCAGTAGTCTGATATGTGATAGAATTTTCAATTAAATTTTTACTTTACATAGTTAATTAATTATAGACATTACTAATAAGGTAGGACTCTATGAAATGAACTAAAGGACGCTATCCTTAAAATATTCTTCTGAAACGAGAAATTCTACTGAAATTCATATATATTATTTCATGAATTTAACAAGTGACTTTATTAAACACTATTTGCATCCATTTTTTATCATTTTTATCACTACAACAATTTTTTTATCGTTTTAAGCATATCGTGAAAATTGTATGTATTATTTGATCACTAAATACTTTTACTTAAAACTATCATTTAAAATATATTTCAAAACTTTTTTCTGGTTTAAATGTTGTAATTTTTGTTATTTGTTGAAATAAAAAAATTCACTCATGTAATTTCTTCATATAACATTTTTAATTTTTTCGTGGGGGGGGGGGGAGAGCAAACATTTCAGCCTTGCCCCGGGCCCAAAATTGCTTACCTCCAGCACTGACCCCAGCCACCCCTTCCGGCTGACGCCATGCGTCGTCAGCCGCCGTCGGGGACTCGGCGCCCCAGCGCGCGTGGGTCGGGCGCAGGCGAAAGCACCGGCGGCGCCGCGTCGCGCCACCCGGCTGGCGACGCCGCCGTCGCGACGCCTCCACCGCCGCCGGCTGCGTCTCGAAGCCGCGCAGCGCGATCGCCATCCGTCGCGACGGCTTTCGCCCCGACAGGCGCGACGCGGTAATGGTTTCGTGGAACGCGGGAGTTCGCCCGTCTGATTCTCGCCCGGCCACGCCCCGTCGACGTGCGACGCCCTGGCGTCTTGGGGACGTCGGTTTTTTGATTGATGTTTTCGTGTTTCTGGGCGCGTCAACTGCTTCGGTCATTAGTTCCGTTAGTGTAGTGCATGTTTTATCTCGGGAGATGGCGGTGATTCCCCTGCTGGATGGCGAGATCCGGCACCGACCTACCGTCGGCTAGCGGGATATCCCCCTAACCAGGACTCTCCCACCAGCGGGGCACCGCCGCAGCTCTAAGCTCCCGACCGGTCTCCCGGAATATGTGGTTGTGTAGTGCATGTTAGTGTGTGTGTGTGTGTGTGTGTGTGTGTGTGTGTGTGTGTGTGTGAGGGGAGAGGGTAGGACAAGAAAGAGGAAGGACAGATCGCGCGCGCGGTCCGTGGCCCGTTTTGTAGGGTACTGCTCCGGCATTCGGTGTTGATCGAAAAAAAAACACGGAAAACTACCGACCTGAGCAGCCGGCTGCTAGACTTCTCCTCCAGACAGCGCCTGAATTCGACCTAGCTGAAAAGCTAGTGTCGAAAATCCTGCAGCCGTTAGGACTCGAACCTAGGACCTCCCAGTCAGAGGCGCTGCAGTGACATCTGTTGATGCACTGAGCTATCGCTCCCGGTTTGGGGACGTCGGTATTTGAGGCCTTCGGAATTATGAACTAGATGGTTAGTTGGTTGGTTGCTAGTGATTTCGGGCGCCTCAGCTAACGAGGTCATTAGTCCCGTAAGTGTAGTGCATGTTTTTTCCACAGGATGTGGCGGTGATCTTCCCCTGCTGGATGGCGAGATCCGGCGCCGCCGTACCGTCGGCTAGCGGGATTTCCCAACCAGGTATCTCCCACCAGCGGGGCACCGTCGCAATCGGGACAAGCTCTAAGCTCCCGACCGGTCTTCCAGCACTTGTGACAGTGTACCGCATATTAGTGTGTGTGTAAATAAGGGGTGATGATAGAACACGGAAGAAGGAGAAAAGATCGCGTACGGTCCGTGGACCTTTTTTTAGGGTACTGCTCTGGCATTCGCCCGGTGTTGATCGGAGAAAGCACGGAAAACTACCGATCAGAGCAACCGACATCTAGACAATTCTCCTCCACCTCCACCGACACCGACAATTCTCCTCCAGACAGCGTCTGAATAACTGGCAAGCTAGGGTCGAAAATCTTGCCACTGTTGGGTCTCGAATCTAAGACCCTCCGGTCAGAGTCACTACAATGATATCAATTGATGCCCTGAGCCACCTCTCCCGGTTTGAGAGCTAGAGATCGAGATCAGAGAGTTCAAGGGCGCCTTCGCGGTCACGAGCGCGGATAAATGCGATGCACGCTCGCACTCAGCAGGCTGCGTATCAGCAGGTTGTTAGTAGGGAACGGATTTGGATGACCAAAACATCATCACCAATGATGAATAAAATGCTCTTAAGTTTTTGTGAAAATGCTCTCAAGCAAAGAAAAATGACCTATTTTTTATTACAATCAGTTCACATTAACAACTCAAGCTGTTGGATATGTTACTGATGTAAAGGAAGCATACTTTTCGTTCACGTGAACTGAATTTGCAGACTTTTGGTTTGAATTGTTCTTTGTAGGAAATCTGTCTTTAGTTATCGCGAAATCGACCGAACCGACAATGGTGCTGATGGGCGACAAAGGAACCTGAGATTACGTACTCACAACGACTGACATTATAATTTCTGAGCGAAGAAATCAAATAGGCTACTCTGAAATACTGCGGAGAACATTTTTTGCACCTCGTAAATATTATGCGAAGCAAGTGCCATTAAAATATTAAATCGATGAAATGAACAAAAAATGCTCTAAAAATGACGGAAAATTTTAAAAAGTGACTTATTAGTCCAAATCAACGAAGAATGAAAAAATGTCACATTGAAATGGTTCACTTCCTTTTGTCATAACAAAATTAATGTCTATACTAAAAGTAATTGTTCTAAAGTGAAAAGAAAAAAACAGTTCATTAAAAGCCGCTTCCTAGTTTTTAGCGTCTACCTGAAACAACTTTGAACGTAGCTCCCAATTGTCGCGATGCTTCAGGTGTCACATCAGATGTAATCTAACTTGTTAAATATGCCATTTTCTCATTCCTAATAACATATTGTGATACCGATTATAATTGTACATTTCTGTTAAACCTGAAGATTTCTTAACTTTATGCCGTCACCCTTATACCGTCCCCTCCTCGATCTAACCGTTTTCTGCTTCGACTCTCAGCGACATTGGATAGACCACCACGCAGTCCAGGAGCTTACATTTCACCAATCGCCGACAAACAGCGATAGCACCATGACAACAGGCGTGCCCGGCATGCCCGCGGTGACTCACGAAAGCCCGTTTATTCGCCCGCGGGTAGAAGGGTTGGAACAACTGCATAGCTCTCGTTCGTGTTTCAGACGCCTTCGTCAGTTTTGTGTTCGCAGTTCCCAGCTACAGACGTTGCAATTTGGAAGGACAGAAAATCACCGGTGTGCATGTCACGCTTGTGACTTTTATAATAATCCTGGTTATTGTCGATTTCCCACATTCCAAATGATCGTAATCGATTAGCTGGAAAAAGATGCAAGTAACTTGTAAAAAAGGCCGGCAGTCGTTTCAGTACCCCGCGGCGAGTATTGGAGACAAATAATTGTTGTTAAATTTGTGCGCAAAATTTGTGAATGTTCTACAGTACAGCCCACATTGAGATTGAATGGAAACATATCCTGAGATCTATCATTGGATAAGATCAATCACATCAAAGTTAACTGAAATAATCTATCGCCGGTGCACTAGCATTTTCGATTCTGTTACTTCAAAGACCGCTAAGTCCTAGGTTCGAATTTCTGATACCAGTTCGAAGAAGAAGAATCCCTTGATACAGTCGTCCAGATGGCAATTTTAGAGGCCTACTGCACTGACCGCATATTTAAGCGGTTTTCTCAGGTTAATTCCATTCGCAAGCCGGAGCAGCAGATACAATAATGGTTCAAGGTTCCTCATGTTCCTTCCATTCCTATCTTGTTCCCCATCGTTTAGGTACAGCGCAGGTCTGATCACCCATTTCCATGTGACTCATCTCGCATGACCCGGAAAAGACTTGAACAGTTCTCCCAGCTTGCGTTTGTCAGGAAAAGTATCGAACATGGCTGCAGATCCATTCATATTTCATATTGTCGTTTGATCTCTAACAATTCATAACTATGGCTTACAACTGGGGTTATAATCATGAATGATGTCTACCAAAGCTTTTTTTCCTCAAACATTTACGAGTTTCCCCAAAATATGATTTGGATAAATACGCTCGAATAGTTTTTGCTTTCTTTTATCAGATCGTTTTATTCTACTGTCCCTCTCAGCGACTCGCTTATTTTTACATCTGAATCTTTCTTCTTATATTTTCCATTCTTCTATGGTCGGAAAGGAACATGAAAGTCTCAAAATCATTAACTCTCACATTTCTGTAGAGATTATCTTTCGTGGTTGAAACCCATGGTCTTCGTCTAAAACGGACATATTTTAATTTAGCGTCGAGTCAGACCCGAGCGACATTCTTGGGTTGACGCTTGCCTGTGTAAGAGGGCCCAGGTTCGATCTAGGACGGCGTCAGGGCCACGCCCAAAGCACACACCTTCTGAGACACGCAACGCACACTTCTCGCGACCATCGCACAATGCTCCATTATGCGCCTACCCGACCAGGAGCCTGCGAGCGAATACTAAATGCACAAGTTATACGTGTGGTCGCAAAGCATGCCAGAATTGCGACGTTTACAATTTACTTTGCCCTTTGTGGTGTATTTAGAAGCAATCCATTGCACATTTTGCTTCATTTAAGGAATATGTAACATAAACCTATGTAACCCAACCAGTTGAACTACTTTTTATTTTGGTACTCTGCCAGAGACTTCATTTTGATACGAAAGTTATCCAGTCTCACATTCATTAGGAACTGACTACTCGTGAAAACACGTAGTCGTAGACAAATAGAAGAGCTGCTTTCAATTAGCGTTCAATATGTTATCGACTTCTCTAACAAATTGTATAATGATGCATTAATGAAAAAGAACACCACTTAGGGTTTAGGGCATGGCTATCCAAAGAGATTAAGATGTAAGCGTATGTGTTCAAAAAGGTTGCAGTTTCGAGACTGGCCTTGGATATGTGGGTATGTGTTTGTATGTATTTGTGCATGCGTGTTTATAGGTGCTCTGTAACTAACATACGCATGATTCAGTCAATCTTGTACATTGACTTTCAACTTTTAACACATGATAAAAATCATACCAGAAAATAAAAAGACAATCAATCAATATCCATTCTCTCTCTGTCTCCCTCTCTCTCCGATTCGTCATTGATCCTTAAAATCACATTTTTTATGTTCCAAAGAAACACAAGATTGTTGGGGTCAGATGAGTTCGCTGAGGACAGCTTGGGGATATATGTAGAAAGGTGGGAAATATGAGGGACAGGTAGGGACATGTAGAGAAACGATTGGGGACAGGTGGAGGTATGGTCCAAATTATGTTTTAAGTAGTATTCTACAAAATTAGATCATTTTAAACTTTCTTGCTCAATTTTTTGAGATTTCTGTTACATTTCTATTATTTTTTAACCTTCATATACTATGGCGTGGGTGATAAAGTGTAGGAACCCGAAATCTATGTGAAATAAAACTGAGGGAAAAGACATGATATTTTACGACTTAATTAGAAGATCTCTTTGATTTTCTGTGCAATTGTACATGTGGTACAGATGTTTTCATAGGTTGTCTTATCACTCGGAAGTCACGATTTTTAAACCCAGGAGTTCGTGGAAAACCTAAATATTACAAATCTTCTATGGCCAGGGCCAATTTTTTTACAAACAAAATAAACAGTTGCTTAACCCCCATTCATAAGGGGGGCAGAAAAAAATCATAAAAATTAAAATAAAACGTCTGAAAATAATAAATTAATCAATTTTGTCGGCCCGGTGGCCAAGATCGCTAAAGCAGTAGTGTCGTAGTGATCTCGGACTGAAGGGTCGCGGGTTCGAGTAGCGCCTCGAGCATGATTGTATTTGTGTACGTCCTTTCACCCCTTATCTCTCTTATCCACTTCGTTTCATCTTCTTAGTTACCATACCGTTAACTCCAATAATGGTCGCTAATGACCTAGATGTTGATGCGACCTTAAATAACCAATTAAAAAAAATAATTTTATGCTGTATTTTTTCAAAACGAGAATTTTATATTATAATGAGTGTTTTTAATACACCCGGAAATTTTTTTCCGGAAGTGGACCCCGATCCCATTTTGTGCTTGGGAACCCCGCACCACCTAAATCCGGTCCTTTCCATTTTATTGCGTTAATGGTCTATTTGTGAAACGTGAGAAGACAGATTCATCTATTTTGTCACCAACACTATATAGAGATCTATAGAGAGGATTGTCAATCTCTCTTCTGAAAGGGCGATCCCTGTAGGCGAGCGGTCAGACCATTCACGACCACCACTGGGTGCCGGGATTCAAATGCCGATCGTTCCATGTAGAATTTGCAGTGGACTAGGCAGGTTGGCGTCAGATTTTCTCGAGGTTCTCCCGATTCCCCTGTCACTACTGCTCCTTCATTTTTTGAATCATAAACCACCTATTACCAATTGAGCAAACCATTTACTTCATGTAGTGGCCGAAAAGGTTTAGGCACTGGGGCGTATACCGGCCGCGATCAACTTTTTTAAGCTACCTCCCCAAAAAGGTATAGCCGAACCCCCTCTATATTCCTCCTCAGTATGATGATTCATTTCTTTATTTCCCGTGGTCTGCGTTAACTAAACTAAAAACTGTTAACTAAAATTTGTTCTCCTTCGGAAACATGGAGTTGGGCTTTGCCTTATCAGGTAATGAAAAGTGAAAGAGGATTGCCTGGGTTAGAGGAAGAGAATTAGAGGAAGCGAGGGAGAGGGAAAACTATCAGCGAGAAGGGTTCGGGCGATTCCCAAGACCTGAAGATCATAATAAGGTAAAAAAATCTCACTCCTGAGGACACGGTGAGTGTAGTGAATAGCAAAATGTACCTAAGAATCGATATTAACCCGTGGGGAAACGAAAATATGAGTATTATTTACTAATTAGAGAAAAATAGCCTCATAAAGAATAAACCAAACATCAGCTCAATATTTTTCCCTTAAGCATTCCAGCATATACCAGTAAATGCATAGTGATTGGAAGAAGTAATTATTAATGCTTCTCTTATTCAAGACAGGTTGCACTACGCCCTATAACACCACGGTTATTTCCTGAAATTTTCTTCAGCCTCCAGTGGAACTAACTTTCAGGGACCTAGAGTTAATTACGTACTCAAGGGTCGCGCATCTCCTTATCGACGACACATTTGTGATGATCTTTGCTAGAAGTGTGACGTCGAATAGACTTGACTCAGGGATTATGCTTTTCCCTCTGATTTAGAATATACATGCTATGGTGATTGATAAAGCCTACCGCATAATAATTACAATGGAGACGTAAATATTGGTTGAATGGATCGTAAATATTTTACGAATTCTCTATTGGACATCTCAAGACCTCTTTGAAAAACTCACAGACCTTTTAATTCGGACACTATTAATTATCTATGGTCGTGGTGTGGTCATTACAGATGTCCCCCATAAACAACACATATATACCGTCTTCATTTTTCAGTATATATAATATATACGAAACCAAGGCCTCTTTTATAGATATGCTTTGGTAACACGCTTCTATAACTTAGTTTATGAGTTTAGCTTAGTTTTACAAAATAATTGAAAAAATAATGGAAGGATTATGTGAAATGTTTATCATATCGTATTTATACATTGAAAATTATGCCACTCTCTGTATACCAGTTATTCCCCAAATATGAGATCTTTAGAATTAAACGTCTTTCAAAGCTGGCGTGCGGAATCAGTACCTCTACATAACTCCCAAAATGTGGATGAAGGAATGTCTCAGGTACGACATCATCAGTCTCAAACTGTTGTAATATTCGAAAGGAAGTTGTTCGAATGATATTGTTAAAGAACCCTGCCTCCATTGCAAAACCATGACACGAAAATAATACGTAGTTAAAGAATTTAAAACGTTTCTCTAGACAAACTCCCCACGAATAAAATCCAACCGAAGAACAGCCAAGCGCTACGACCATCCTACTACGACGAACAACTGATTCAGCACACTGGGTGTCGCTTTAAACCTCGCAGAAAAGCAGAAAATCCATCGTGCACAGCTCCAGAAACTGGTAGCGATGAAGCTCTCACGTTCAGATTACTGCGTTGGCAACAAGACCTTTGGAGCAGGTAGGCGAAATGCCACAGATGAAAGCTTTCTGGAGACGTGGCATACGATCCAGTTATGTTTCGAAAATACACTCCTGTCAATCACAATTAATATTATATCGATTTATTGAAATACCATTTAAACAGTTGCAGATCACCCAATATTAATTAATGTGATTAATATAAATAAATATTCAAAAATATTTCTGGGAGTCTAAAATGAAATTGCCCTTCCTCTCGAAATATTTTCTGGTTTCGACAGTGCGGTGAATTCTGCGTAACCCTCTGTTCATCTGCAAAATATGTTTATATTTTCAAATATAGTGTTAACTCTATACGATGAACAAGGTTATAAAGAAAAACTCCTTCCAACGTAGTCATTACTTGAGTTTTGTTAATTTTACCTTAGATCCCACACTTTGATACATTTTCTTTAAAAACTAAATACTCGGATCGGATCCTGGAATTTCATCATAAAGAGTTGACACTGCAATTAAAATAATTTTATTAAATTGAGTCGAAATACTTCCGCTTATTCGTAATTAATCTGTCACGTCGATTAATAAAGATATTATAAATAACTTCTGTATAGAAACTTCTCTTACTTCAATGTTTTCTATTATGCACCCAAAAGCTAGATATTTGGGTACAATTATTTTATACAGAATGTGTTTTACATCTATAATCTTCATGATGACCTCTACCTCTCTCGATAAAACATGCAATACATATACGGGGCTAATGACCTCAGAAGTTGACGCGCATGTAAACACTAATTAATCTATCATCTTCATAACTTGGAATATTTTGTGGTTTTGAATATTAAACAGTTTAGTGCATCGTTTTGATTCTGAATTTCACGTGCAACTATTCCTTTTCAATCTTCAAGATTCGTTTTTGATGTTTCTGTGTTTTGTAAACTATGACATTTATCTGAAGAATTAAAAATTCTCGTTCATATTATTTTACTTTTAATGAGTCTTATTTAAAGAAGTTACTTTCCTGTATGTGTTACGATTTAAAATGTTACTATTTGCAATGAAGCGATGTATAACATTTGCATCATACAATGTGTATTGTAGTATTCGCTGGCGTTGTTTTAGAATCAGAGTGCAGAAGATATTGAATATCTTCTAATTCTTTGGTCAAAAGGAAAATCTGAATGATATGCTGTGTTTTTACTAAAGGTTATACAGTATGTTTTTACTTCAGGTTATACAGTATTTTAATCTCACATTTAATTTGAAATAGATGTTTTTAGCAGGCGAGAATTCATGCATCTATGTAATTTATGTGTGAAAGCTGAAAATAATCTTTAGGCAATGACGCAACTAGTGTGAGAAATAATTACATATTTGAGACGTCGCAAACAGAAGAGAACCTGCATCGCTTTCTTCTAAAATAAGCATCAATTATGGTGCGTCATAATTTTCATACAGCATTGTTTTCTTTCTTTTAATAACATCAGGTTAACCTTCAAGGTACTGGTTTGGTTCAAGGCACACCGGAAATACCGCATCGTGTCCATCAATGAATACATAATTAGTGTTCAGCAGAACATACAAAATCTCAAAGAAGAAAAAAAATACACATTGAACCTGTTGTACCACTCACGCTCCAATTTCCTTTGAAGTGTCCTCCGTGCCAGATGAAGGAAAGAAATGGACTGTAATTCCATTACTTCCCAACTACTTAATTATGAACCCACTACTGAGAAGATAAGTTCGACTGCATTACCACTCTGATATGATATGCGGATCACAAATAGTCCTTCATAGTCACACCTCATTTCTTTAATTTTCGAAAGACCCCGCAGAAACCGAATAAGAATCCCACGAGTGACTTAGTGATAGATATTTGTAAAATATGCTACAATAAATTAATCGTGCGAAAATTTATTGATTCACTCATATTTGCAATGAATATTTAATGGATATACAAACGTTTCGTCTTGGAAAGTATGGGCTAAGCTATGGTTCTGAAGTTCTTTTAAAGATAGAACCCCACCAAGATACATTGGAAATTTCACGAAACGGATGATATAAGCGATTCCGTGTGCCACGAAATGAGGAAGGAAATTTCGGAAACGGTCAAAAGTACTATATTGGGAAGAATATAGTAATATATACCCTAATAACTGCGTTAGAAACTTTTCTAGATGGTGGACTTCCTATAATCTATCACTTTATCTTAGAAAGGTGTCAGTGCCTGAGAAATATTAAAGAATTGTTTCCCTGCATTTTGTATTAGACCCCTAATAACACGATTACACTTCAATGCCTTTTTGGGTGAGACAATACAATGTTGCAATGTTTTCTTCATACGGGAGTAACAAGTGCCAAACAATGAAAAAATAAACCTTCTGCATTTGCTTCCCATGAAACATTCAGATTACGTCTTCTCTGTGACTATCCTCAAAACCGCGCCAGAAAATTCTTGTCATAGTGAATGCTGTGTATCTGGCTTGCATACATTACGTACTACGCGTAGTACATGTAGCACTTATCAAGGTCGACTTTCCAAGTAAACGCCCCTGCCATCCACGACAACACCGCCGCAAAGACATCACCGCTACCTCGCGCCACCATCGCCGTCCTTACCGCTACTGCCACTACCACTGTCACCGCCCTCACCTCCTCCCCCGCCGCCGCCTCCGCATTCACTCCCGCTCCCGCCTCCGTCCCTGCCTCCGCCCCCGCCGCCGCCCCCACCACCGCCGCCAACCCTATCCCCTTCTGCTTCCGCCCAGCCTCCGCCCCGCTCTTCCTCCTCTCCCGCCACCGACTCCGCCTCCACCGTCGCCCCCGCTTCCACCCCCGCTTCCGCCACGACTGCCTCTTCCCCGCCTCCCCTCCCGCCCCCCTGTCCCCACGTCCTGCCTCTGACCCCGCCTCCGCATCCTATCCCGCCCCGCCCCCGCCCACGCTTCGGCCATAACCCCTCCCCGCCTCCACCTCCAATCCCGCTTCCGCCTCCGTCCTCCGCTCTCGCATCCGTCCCCACCTCCGTCTCCGCTCCCACTTCCACCCCGCCCCCGCCCCCGCCCCGCCCCGTCCCAGCCTCCGCCCAGCAGCAACAAGAGCAGCAGCAATAGCTGTTACGAAAGCAGACATACGTCACGACCACGGCATTAAAGCAGGTGTTGTTGTCCCATGACTTTACTTGAAGGTCTCCGTTTCTTGAGTTCTAGGTCCCGTGTTACATCCCTGCAGATGTTTACATTGCCGTTCATCTCCACTAGGAAACAAGGGTTCTTAAATTAGGTCACGCATTCAAATTCCCACTTGCTCTTGTACGCGCCACAACTATGTCTGTCACAATAGAGTTGGGTTGTAGTACGAAATTAATGGCAGGGAGGTGGTGGTGGAGGCCAACACAAAAAGAATCAACGTAAATCCTTTAAAAGTAGCACTGTTTTGGTTTGAGTTGAAGAACCAAAAGTAAACAACCTATCGAATAATCGGTACTGGTTTCAAAAGCAATTAAACATGTATTTCTTTAATATTACTCTTTATGCAACTCTAACAAGAAGTTTTTATCAGTTTATAATAGAAAATTGGTATGCCTTGAAAAGGTATAATTAATGGCTCATCAAAATATTTCTATTGAATGTCGTTCGAAAGCATTGATAGTCATACTCGAATAGAAAATTGCTGAATCCATTGTCCAGTTTGAGTTATCTTCAAAATAATTGATTTGCGGTAATTTAAACAAATTAATCCCGCTATTTGCGTGCCTCGCTTAGCGTATGTTGTATGACGACGTGAGATAAAACAAAAGGTTTAAAATTACCTTTCTTTCTACAGTAATTTTTGTATTAAAAGGTATCGTATATTGATGAATATCGTTTAATCACTCGGTTATACATTTTACCTTCTCCATACAGAGTAGAAAGAATGTTACGTAATGCTGGGCCAGAAAACGACGAATTTTCAGCACAAAAAGTCTATTACAGGCCCTGAAAGTGAATAAACGAAAAAGAAAATAAATCCAGTGGCTAAATTTAAAAAACATTCTATCACTTGGTGTAGCCCGAATCCAAATTTTGTTGTTCCTTGATGTCCAAAAATCGACGTCTGTCCGTCTATCCGTCTGTGAACAACGCTAGCAACTAAACTGTTCAGCCGATTTTCTCTAAAATTGATATTCCTCAATCAATCTAGCTGATGTCGCAGTTGGTTGTATTCGAATTCGATATTTCATTGGGAGGGTATTTTACATTTTTTCAAAATATAAAAAAATGGCTCCATTGCTTTTGATTAAATATTGTTGTGGGATAGCGTGAAAGACGTTAAACAGAATGATGTAGGCCTCAGGTTCATTGAAAACCTTAATAGTTTGCAAATTGCAAATGATCAAAATTTTTTCGAGTTATCCTAAAACTAAAACATTAAAGATAGAGATTTTTCCCCTTAATAACATCTGTTCCTTAAAGACAGATTTTGATATAAGTTCATGCACAAATTTTCGAAAATTTGAGTACGTTTTGCTAATTTTCCGTGAAAACACGGGGAGTAAGTACGTGCTGTTTTAGCACCACTAGTTTTGTTCGAGTTATAGATTAGTTCAAACCGAGTTTAGTCTGGTAAGAATGGGATGATTTTTTAAGTTGCCTAACACGAAGATTATTTGTTTGTTTTTAAAGCATGAATTAACAAACGCAATACTATAATTTTACTTACATTTACAATCATTTATTACAATCTCAATGTTTGAAAATTTTAATAAAGAATCATGGCAAGAGAAAACATGAAAGGCATTTGTAAGTGTTACGGAAAGTGCTGGTAACTCAACAAGTCAATTAGTACTACATCCGAACTATCAATTGGAAAATGCGTTTCTCTTTAAAACAAAAAATACTGAATACTTACATTGAGAGTTCTAAAACTGGATGTCAGAATTTCGAAGTCGTTTAAATCGAAATAGAAATTGTAACTTCACAAGTATTAATGCATTTCTTATTAAAATTATACTATCATTGTTTCTGTAAATGATACTCTCATTAAATTTTTCTGGGGTTAGAAGAATGAGAAGGATCAGACATAAATTTTATATTGTGTCATAATTCTGCGTATTTCCTTTCCCATAAACTTTCTTGTACATCATTCTTTATGAATATTTATTATGTCTCCAATTTATTTCTATTTATTAAAAATATAATGTGATTTCCCATTTCCACATCATTCTGGATTATAACAATTTTAGTCATTAGAAGAGCACTGAGTTAAATGTTGTAATTGGACAATGTGAGGATTGTATAAATGTAATTGGTTATATTTCCTTTTTCAATATTTATATTATTTGTAATTCGAATAAAGATTAAACAAAACAGCACTGTAAACTGCTCATTCTGTGAGAACAAATGAATCCTCAATTTAGAGCCGCTAACTAAATGAGAATTCTAGCGGCCGGCTGCTTTGACAGGTAGTTTTCCATTGGTTCTCCGTGGAGCAATACCCTAGCAAAGAGACTGTGGACCGCGCGCGAACTTTTCTTCCTTTTTTTTGTCCTATACTCGCCCCTTTCTTCCATCTCCTAGGTCGGCGCCGGATTTCATCAAGAACACCGCCACCTCCTGGGATAAAACTACATTACACTACCGGGACTAACGGCTATAGCAGTTAACATTGACCGGAAAAATTAATCAACCCAATTTAGCACAAACAATGTGTAGAATTCGTAATATCTAAATAAGATTGTTGATGATTCGCACCAACATTACATTGTACATTTTACATCTCACTTCCAACGTGTGTCAAGTGCCTGGGAGCAACGCGAGCTCCAGACGCCAGACACGAGTACTGGCTAATTACTCGATCTGTGTAACTCTTGTCTTCACCTTTCGTGGCCGGAGGCGGCGCGGGGGCTGCGGCGGCGGTGCAGGAGCACTTGCGTGCTCGCACGTTCCGCGCCCGCTGACCCCAATACTCCAGCCTTGACAGTTCGGCGCGGCGGCGGCGGCGCGGCGGGCAATGGCAGCGGCAGCGGAGGAGACGGAGGCGGGGCTCGCAGTTTTACGCAAGAGCTGTCGCGCCGCGATGGCGGCGCTGGTAGCGGCAGCGTTAGGAATGATGATGATGATGATGATGATGGTGCTAGTGTTTGCAGTGGGAAGTACGCAGGGATGATGGTGGTGGTTGATTCAACGATGTTTGGATGATGGGAGTGGTAGATATGTAAGGATGATGATGGAGATTGTGGTTAGAGATGGTGTAGGGATGATGTTGTTGGTGGAGCTGGTGATGCAGATGATATAGAGAGCGGTGGTAGAGATGATGTAGAGATGCCGGTGGCGGTGAAGGTGGAAATAATAAAGGGGTAGTGGGGTAGGGGGGGTGATAGAGAAGATGCATGAATGATGATGGTGGTGATGGATGTGGTGGTAGCGACAGTTTTCGCAGTGGTAGAGGTGGAGACAAGGTTGACGAGTACTGTGTCGGTGTCGGAGAAAGTTAAGGTGGAGATAAGAGTTGGGCGAATGGTGGGATTAATGTCTTTAGAGACCCAAAGCATTACCACACAATGAGGTTCCCTCATTACATTGAAGTACATACGTATTCAAAACTAATATGAAAAGAAAATATTACCTTTACCACTTTAAAAACTACTTAAATATTTTTGACTTTATGAACAAAAAGTTAAGTTAAAAATTGTTAAAAAGTTGTCGTTGGGCCCCATCTAGCAGCGGCTCTAAGCTCTTAAGCTACTTAGTCTGCTAGCGTCTCAATCCATCGTTGGGTCGCAGTGGGGTTGGCGTTGCCAGTGTCAATGGCTGTGTCACTTCGGCAGTGGCACTGGTGCCGGCGGATGATGTAATTGTAGCAGTGCCGACGTCGGGAATTTTGATGGCAATGGTGACGGTGTTGGCAGAGACAGTGGGGGCGACGGTGACGTTGGCGAGACTGTGGTAGTGTTGGTTACCGTGTGGCGACGGTCGATACCTCTACTCGACCAAGGCCTGCTGCAGTATCGATGCCTTGGGTGACGTGGATGACATTTGGAAGTGACGGGTGTGGTATCGGAGTCGATAATGCCGTAAGGAATAGCTGGGACGGAGTTGGAAGGGGGCAGAACCTGTAACAATGGCAGAACCTGACGTGGATATATTTTTGACAAACAGCTAAATCCAATAACATCGCCTGGAATCTCTGTATTATGGGTGGTGATTCCAAAAGATGTACGTGTTAAGGTAGTTTGGTTAACTATGCTCGACAAAATATCACTAATTTTGATAAGGCCAATTTAACCTTGCTTCTTTCGCGCCTTCGGAAGACGACGACGACGAGCCCGGCGGGAAGTAAGGTGGCGTCTGATCTTCGGCCTCCGGATTAACGTTAACATCCCTGAGACCATCAAACGCTTAATTTCCCCATCCATGATACTCCAAAATATAGGCTTATATTGTTGCATTTCCCTCCCGTAATTGTAACTAAAATATATCTACTTAATGAAATATTAATATTACCCCCTTGTTCCAACTACCCATATTCTTTAGCTAAAGGTTTAATAATAATAATAATAATAATAATAATAATAATAATAATAATAATAATAATAATAATAATAAAAACGGACGTATCGGACGGCATCGAAGTGCAGGGTCGAAGGGAGCTGCAGAACGGGGTCTGAGGCGGGACGGGGTCGAGGTCGGGGACACGAATGGAACAGAAAATGGACGGAGGCAAACAGAGGGAAGGGAGAATTAACGTTAACATTGAATGCTGGGTCTGCCGGCCACTATAACACAGAAGGTGCTAGACCGGATTTGGCTCCCTGAGCCAATTTTGATATCTGGGCATTCGTGACACGGGTGGAATTCTCCTTTAAATTCGAGATATTGGAGTCAGCATTCAGCCCTAAACATTAACCATATTTTTAACTGGAAAATACGATTAGATCCTACCCAGTCGTGAATAAAGTTAAATATTTTACTTCTGGTCCTATGTATCAGGAAAAATACAGTGTTTAGACCCACATGTATACAGGTAAAGTAGCATGTCTCTAGCAAAGTCGTAAAATTGTCCTTTCTATATTAATACTTACAAAAGGACTTATCTAATTGTAAAATATTGAAGTTTGTAATAGAAACGTAATATTATGAGAAAAGTATGCTCTTATGACCGAACTAGTAGACCATTTCCATTCGTCTTTGTAAAGAAAGTACAAAAGGCTCTAGTCAGTCAGTCGTCATGTCAGTAGTCGTGATCGTAAATTGCTTATTTGTGGCTTCATAGGACTACGTCTCATACCTATAAAAAGCAAATTTTTATTTTTTCGCCTTGATGAGTAAGAAGAAAAGTAGTGAATTCGTGCGACGAAAATCGGCAATTCTTCGAGAGAAAAACTCTAGTTGCTGAGCCCTGGTAACAAAATAGTAGATAAATGACGTTCCAATAGGTGGTCAATTACTTCTACTAACAAGCCGTGCAGAGCGAAACCGTATTTTGTGAACCCTTGATACCGCAAACTCGATCAACGGCAAAACGTCGATTCGTCTATCCGTGGTCAAAGCTAGCACCTCAACCATTTAGACGATTTTTTTCAAAATTAATATTTCCCTATCCATTTCAACGCACTCGCGGCCCAGCGAGTTATGTAATTTTGTGTGAAATGTGGGCAATTTTTAAAAAATTATTTTTTCAAAAAATGGTACAAAATTTTTCTTTGGATAGAGTAAACGACGCAAATATTTCGGAGATCTAATTTTCGTTCAATTTTCTGAATTTCTGAAAATTGTGTGCAAATGTTCAAATATTAGAAATAATGCAATAAAGCATGTGCTGTTGTAGTAACACTAGTTTTGTTTGTTCTATGTTCATTCATGAGAAATCAAAAAAAGAAAAACACAGAGTTTGAAATAGTTACATTATTTGTTACAAATTAAATTTTTGCTAGAGCATGCTTTAGACACATCCTTAAGTCATTGGTCCTGTAAGTGTAGTGTATGTTCATTTATCGCGGAAGGTGGCGGTGATCTTCCCTCGCTGGCTGGCGGGATCTCGCGCCGACCTACGTGAGCTTGTGATGTTCCTCAACCAGGTATTTCCCACCAGCGTGGCACCGTCCCACTTGGTACACGATCTAAGCTCTCGACTGGTCTCCCGTCAAGTATGGTAGTGTAGTATGAGTATATGTGTAAGTGAAGGGTGAGGAAATGAGCAGGAAGAGGAAGGAAAGATCGCGCGCGGTCCATGGCCCGTTTGTTAAGGTACTGCTTCGGCATTGGTCGGAGAAACTTGTGTTGAATGGAGAAACCATGGAAAACAACCGATCATAGCAGCCGGCCGCAAGACGTCGCCTCCAGGCAGCGACTGAATTCGACCTAGCTGATAAGCTACTGTAAACAATTCTGTCCCCGTTGGGACTCGAACCCACGCACTTCCCTGTCGGAGGCCCTGTTGTGACATCATTTGATGCCCTGAGCCACCTTTGGCGGTCATTCTCTTCATGTAGCCACGTACCGTTACTAGAAGTTACAAAACCTTTTTGAGGTTTAAAGGGATGTCAACTAATGTTAAATGTAAACAAACGGATTGAGATCAAAGGAAAAATCGGCAGTATGGAAGATGGAAATGAAAGGGGACATTGTGTTGGTATAACAGCAGCGAAGGTATGTAAATCAAATATGTACGCACTCGTATATATCAGAATTGCAGACAAAGTTTTTGTTGAATGTGACAAACGTTTTAGGGTTTAAATACTGTGATGGTGAAAATTAGCATGGAAGTTGGCATTGAAAGTGGAAAACAAACAAACACACAAACTAACAAATATTTTCATCGAAGAATAAAGTATGGGAAATATGTATTTATGTACACCTAAAAACATGTCTTATAAGAAAGGAAAGGTAGGAAAAGGGCGCATGGCAACTGTATGATTCTTTATAAATATACTCTTCCTTATCCTGACTACGGTACAGTACATCAATTGCGTCACCGGACGTCATTCCCAGAAGACATATTCATTAATAATTTAAGCTGAATATTTTAATGGGATCTTCAAAGAATAATATTATTCACAATTCTACTAAATTTTCAGCCATTTGTTCAATTGTTTCCACGTTTCCTATCTGGGAGATTAATCAGTCACCATTTGACACATTTTTTTAAAAACAGCCTTCATTATTGTTCTCCGCAAATTAATTGTTTTATTTTTCTCCTAAAAAATTGCATCTCGTTGTAAATAACAAAATATCACGAAAACAACATTGTTGTAATTTATTTTAAATTGAATTTACATTACAATTATATATAGTAACTTAACAAGTTAAGAAACAAATGCGATCGCAAATGAATGGTCAAATTAATTTATCGACTAAGATCAGTCATTGTATGTGAGCCGCAATCCTTTGGAGCACCTAATACTTCCACCCTTTCAGTTCCGAACACCGGCTTCTTTTGTATTCTATTCATAGCCCGTCCGTTCCTTTTCGCTGCGTCACAGTTTGGGGCCACAATGGCGGCGCGCCTCTATTTAATCGTCCTCCTCCTCCCACGCACGCACTCCGTTATCGTAAGCGTCCCGCCCCGTCCCGCCCCGCCCCACCCACCTCGCCCCGCCCCACCCCGCCCCGCCTCGCTCCGCCCCGCCACGCTCCGCTCCGCTCCGCTCCGCCCGCCCCGCCCCGCCCCGCCCCGCCTCGCCCCACCCCCTCTGCAGCATCCTTCACCCAGTTCTTGTTATCGACACCCAATTCCAGCAGATCCCAGCGGAGACGGCGCCGGCGCCACGCACCACGGCGCCCACGCGTGTGGCCCTCCCCCGCAGACACTTATCACAAGAGGCCGGAAAATATGTAGTACGAAGCGGCAGAATGCGTGCATAAATGTGATGGAAACGTTAAGAATATGAGTCAACTATATCTTCTTTTTCTCCCTCAGGCATTAGAGTCGAAACCGGTAGCGGTAGCTCAGTGCATCAACTGATGTCACTGCAGCGCCTCTGGCCGGGAAGTCCTAGGTTCGAGTCCTGACGGCGGCAGGATTTTCGACACTAGCTTTTCAGCTAGGTCGAATTCAGTCGCTGTCTGCAGGAGAATTCTAGAGGCCGGCTGCTCTAATCGGTAGTTTTCCGTGGTTTCTCCGATCAACACCAGAATGTCGGACCAATACCCTACCAAACGGGCCACGGACCGCGCGCGATCTGTCCTTCCTCTTCCTTGTCCTCTCCTCTCCCCTTACACACACATACTTACACAAACATGCACTACACTGCCACATATTCCGGGAGACCGGTCGGGAGCTTAGAGCTTGTCCCGGCTGGGGCGGTGCCCCGCTGGTGGGAGAGTCCTGGTTTGGGGGAAACCCCACTAGCCGACGGTAGGTCGGTGCCGGCCTGCAGGGGAACTCGTCATCCTGCAGGGGAAGATCACCGCCATCTCCCGGGGGAAAACATGCACTACACTAACGGGACTAATGACTGAAGCAGTTGACGCGCCCGCAAACACGAAAAAATTAATCAATTAGAGTCGAACGATTATAGAGCGATTTTTATAAGAAAGGACCGTTTTGATAGCTAGTTCTGGTATCATAACTGTATGTTCTGTGGTCATTGTGTCCTTGAGCCCATTAGAGTCTCCTTCCTCCATTCGTTCGTTTGCAGTTGGTTTACTTGTTAATGACTTCGACGTGTGTTTTGTGATATTCTCGTCCGATGAAAATATAGTGCGCCTCGAGAAATAATCGTAATTAGGAAGTACAGTGCTATGTGCTCTTCTGTAAAAATTATTTTTTTCATAAACATTACATTGAATTTACGTTTTGTGTGATAAGTGTTATGTTTATTTTAAAACTGAATCTATATATTAAGTGTTTATGATATCAGATTATTCAATAATGAATGAATGAGTGAATAAGCTGATAAGTCATAAACACTTAATTTTTCAGATCTAAAAACAACTTTTAACTGAATTAAATCAGAGATTAATGATATTCAAACGAAGGTGATATTCAAATGAATCTATTTGTGTGTAGGGTTTGTTTGAATATCATTAATCCCTGATTCACAGCATTAATTTAAAGTTATTTTTTGCTCCCCTGCAAAATTAAGTTTTTTTGACTTATCAGCTTATTCAAAGGGGTCATATATATTATATGTATATAGTACATCATTCTCATCATGTTTACGGTACAATATTTATATGCCTCTGGAATTGAATCGCATTTCCATTTTTTAACCGAATTATACGCAATACTTTCTCATTTTCGTTGATAGAGACAATTTTAAGCAGCAGTAACAACCAAGTCTTAGATCAACAACGCACAAGACACATAACACACAAGACACATTTAGTACAGTAAGGAAGCCTGTAAGTAGACGTTCACCGCAGCCAACCTAACGAAAAACGATCATCACAATTTTCAGCACTCGTATGTATTGCAGCTGTGCATCCAGGTATGATGTTGAGATCACTGGTTGCGACTCGTAGATTATTCCATCATCTTTGGTGTCTCACAATGCTTCTTTTCCCTCGAGGTGTGTAGAAGACGAGTTGTTTTGGTATACGATTATATTCCAATTCACGTCTTCCCATGTATTTCTATATTCTTCTCCTCCTCCTTCTTCTCCTAGTATCGACCTAAAAAATCTCATTTCAGTTGCCTGTGTTCTGCTACAAGATTTGAAATTTAAAACCCAGTTTTTACTTCTATATGGGTCACAAGGCACTGCCATAACTTTGTAAAATTTTAATACTTTTCGCAATTCAACCATGTTGAATTGGATACAGTATGTAATTAGCTAAACCATTGCGAAAACATCATACAGAAGGAAGTGCTGTAGAAAAGGTAGCAAAAATAATAGATATTCACTGGAAGGAAAATCGAAAACTCAAAAATATTCTTTTGTGAACGTCAGTACATATTCTGGACGGCTGATGAAATGAGGGAGGCTCTGGAACAATACAGTAATAATTCACTGTGAACTCAAAGTTATACATGTTTCTGAAATGCATTATCTGGTGTGACTGCACCGCCATCTTTAAGAATCTGTTCAATTGATATTTTGTTAGATGTATTTATAGTAACAAAATTTGTATGTCGGTGATTTTTGGTGTTTGGTATTATTTATGTTCTGATATCAACATAACAAAAAATCGTAACTTAACATTACATATTTCATCTCAGAGGTCAATTATTTCATCTAATGTTTTACTATTTATAATGATTAATTTGTTTTCTTTTTCAAAGCGAAACGTAAGAATAGAAGACTTGTAAATTATTTTCCGATCACCTTCAATCTGAAATACAAGGAATTCCCTCGAAGCGCATGTTGGATAACGAAAGTAATTTAACAAAAGACTCGAAGCGTCTAAAAATATTGTGAGAATTGATTGCAAGGAACCTTAAATAATAAATAATGTCATCAAGGCGACAATGTCATTAATGATGTGTTGGCTGGCGAGTTATCTCCTGTGTATGTAACCTACAAATATCAAAATGTTTACTTCGAAATGGTGGAAGGAGGTTCACAAAATTACGCTATAATCGATCCACTAACGGATAGTTTGATACCCATACGTTCGAAGAATGGTTTGAATCGCTAAAGCTACCTATCCTCAAGAGAGAGGGAGGAACAACTGTTCTCTCGGTGACAATGTAAGTGATCACAGTTCATGCTCTCACATTGTGAGACTTACACAACAGAACATTTATAGGTCTTCCCGATTATTCCGTCAATCTCCTTCAGCTATAAGATTTTGTTGTTTTTTGTTGTTGTTATTTGTCCGCTAGAGGAAACATGGCAAGTAGTGAAGAAAGAGTAGATGAAAAGCCTAGAGACAGGGGTTCATCTCACTTCCAAAGTGGAAGTTCGCTTCCAAAGTAGAAATGAATTGATTTTTTGATATTAATTTTTTGATATTCACAAAATATGGATTCTGACTACAAAATATGTCAGAGGAAGTAAATTACTGCATATAGCAACAATGATTTATCCACTTTTTCTTTATCAGGACCAGAGTAAAAGATGCTATCTGTCGATAAAAGTCGATGTCCACTGCACGATTACAATACTTCCTCTTTACCACTTACGCAGTACGGTGAGATCGCAAAAAAAACAAGGATGAAACCGAGAGGAAATCGTGAAAATTTGGGAATATTTCTCCTACATTAATATACCGTGTGGCCCACCTAAGATGTTCCCTTCAATTTTCTTCTGAACCGTTACAGATACTGAGATGCGGTTTTCTCGAAAACTACTATATGCAAGGGGCACATATGGTCATGCATATTATTCTATTGCATTTTTTATTGCAGAGATCTTGACCCAAGTTCGATTTTTTAAATGGAACCCTATAGATTTTTTTAGTTCATCATAACAAGCGTGAAGAGACGAGTTCATAAATATGCATATCGCCATATGTTACATAACAAAATTTTCGAGAAATGAAGTCTTAAAGACGCATGCCGACTGCTCGTTTCCGTAATCTGAACGAGAAATATCGGGTGATATGCGACGAAGCCATTCCCTTCGTGGAACTCTGAACTCTCAACGAAGTGTCTTCAAATGTGTATATCCGTTGATGGTACACATATTGGGTACATGTTATAAATCAAACTATTTCTAGAATTGTTAACTTAACTTCTGTTTCTGTATTTTAAAGTATTTTTCTTACTTTTATTTACACGATATTTTTGTACCAGTTAATAATTCAAATATTTTCTCAAAACTTGTAGTATTTCATTAATTAAAAAATAGTACCCTGTGGCGTACAGATTTGCTCAGAATATGGCTATGGGTGAATACATTGTCTCCAGGACGGAGAGGGTGTAGTCTTAAAGAGCAAATCGCGGATTTTCGTGAGCTCCATTGCACATTGCATCACTACATTTACCGCAGGGTCGATGCAATGGAAGGGAATGGCCTCGCCGCATATCACCCGGAATTTCTCGTTCAGATTACGGAAACCAGCATTCGGCATGCGTCTTTAAAACTCTTAATTTCTCGAAAATGTAGTTATGTAACATATGGCGATATGCATATTTATGAACTCGTCTCTTCACGCTTGTTATGATGAGATAAAAAAATATATAGGGTTCCATTTAAAAAATCGAAGTTGGGTCAATATCTCTGCAATAAAAAATGCAATAGAACAATATTATGCATGACCATATGTGCCCCTTGCATGTAGTAGTTTTAGTGAAAACCGCATCTCAGTATCTGCAACGGTTCAGGAGAACATTGAAGGGAACATCTTAGGTAGGCCACACGGTATAATAATAATAATAATAATAATAATAATAATAGTAATAATAATAATAATAATAATAATAATAATATGATGATGATGATGAAGATGAAGAAGAAGAAGAAGAAGAAGAAGAAGATGATGAAGACGAAGAAGAAGAAGATGAAGAAGAAGAAGAAGATGATGATGATGATGATGATGAAGAAGAAGAAGAAGAAGAAGATGAAAAAGAAGAAAAAGATCATGAGGTAGCAACGTGAACAGACTACGTGCGCCTGCCTCCAGCAATTCACGGGTAGGTGCGGCAGCTCGCCGCAGATCGCGCAGCTGCAGCGGCGGCGGCGGCTCCCAAGTGCAGAGCGCGCTGGATGCAGCGGCAGCCGGGAGCGAAGCCTGGGGAGGGCAGGAGGAGAGTCGGCGACCTTGACCCCGCTCCGCCCCTCCCCCGCACACTAAAAAAATGCGCACGCGCTCGCGGTGCCCCCCACCCCCACCCCTCCTCCTCCTCCACCGCCGCTCCCGGTGTCGCCGAAGGCCGCGGCGCGTTGCAAGCGAACGCCACCGACACGGGAAGTGCCTAAGACCTGCTCCTTCCTATGATTCGCTTGTGCGGTTAATGGCGCGACGGCAGCAGTAATAGCAAACGGCGTCGGCGCCTCGCCAACGGTTGGTCATTACTCGCAGCGCGGTGGAGGAAATTCTCACGCTCACTCATTGCTGCTCTCGTTCGGAGGCTATCACTGTCAACTTCACTGGTGGCACAGTTCAGCGAGGAACTCGCACTGACCAGATGACATTGTAAGATAACGCATTAATTGATTACTAATGCGTGCTCGTGTAAACCGTGTAATTGTGTTGTAGATAATGTCGCAAATGGACTATTCATATCTGTACTTCTTTTGATTTTATTTTCCCGCTGACTACACACCTACGTAGTAAAGAGAAATAATTGTAATGCTGCTACGGAAAGTGGCGATTTTTTGTCAGAAAAAAAACTTTTTGTGGCGATGCAAAACCCAACATTTTTTCGACAATTTCCTGCAACTGTAATATTGAAGATAGAGATGTATGTTCTTAATGAAATGTATTTTTCAAAAATAGATCTTTAAACAAGGTTGGGTTATTCTTCGAAAATATGGCAGTTGTCCCGCAATTTTGCTTGAAATATTGGTATTTTTAAACAATTTTCTAAAAAACTGCTCCTATTTTTTCTTTATTTTTTCTCGAATAGAGCAATATACACTAACAAAAGTCGTAGTCATGATGAACTCTCTGAATATTCGAGGATTGCATAAGTTACAAATAATGCGAGAAACTGTATGCAGCCCCTTTAGTTCCATATATTATCATAATTTGTTAAAATGTTTCAACAAAGCTGAATAATGAAAATCTGTTCCTTTCAGACTTTTCACTTCAGTTTCTCGATCTTCCCTAAATAATTTCTTGAATCACTGTTCAATTTATCTTACACAACACACCAATCCCTGCCTGTTAAGCCTATTATTTAAAAAGAGTTCCGTATTTCCTACTGGTTATTATCACGCAATTTCCAGGCATTTTCCCAGAGTTCCCTATTAAATGTTCCTGAAAACTAACTGTATCAACCGGCCTGTACAGATTTATTCGTTTATTTGTACTTGAAGCATCTTTCACTCTCCCACCTCTCATCCTAGATATTTTTCTGTTTAAATTTTCTTTCGAAGTCATAGGTTTACGTCACCTTACTAACTAAATATCAAGTTCACGTCCCATGAAGCTTCCGAATCACTGAAGTCGTTTTACGCATTCGTCGAACATTCTCGGAAATTATCATAAGAGTCTTCAATGTTGTTTATTCAGAGAACATACCTTCTTTACGTGTTCCTTAGATTGCGATCATGACCTTCGCGAGAAGAGCGAAGTGGAAGCAAACACGAGTGACCTCGGTCTGTCGCATGAAAGAAACACTTTGTTTTATCGACTTAATCTAATCACACTCAAAAAAGTGCGTCCTCCATGAGGTCTTTCTCAAAAGGAATGTATTTATTTATATTCACTTTATTTGCTCCAGAGGATAATAAAAATTTTAAAATTCGAATTTAGAAAAATTATTGCTGACTTCCATCATATTACCGAGCAACTAAGCTAAGAGAGTGACTCATAGAGGAGAGAGAGGTTAGTATTGGCGTTACGTTATAAATAACGTAAACTAAATTATACAACGTTAACTAACGTTAACGAAGAACGTATGAGTAAAATATTAATAAGAAAATATATATTTCACTTGAATTATATATCTGGGAAATATACAACGCAGAATCGTCTGTATTCTGAGTAATTGTACAATATGGATGAGAATTAGTTCTGATTAGAGAAGCGAAGGAAAGACATTCGAGATTAATTATCAACACATTTTGTGACGATATATAGGAATCAGATTTAGAGTAGACCCCTATAAAAAAATTCATGTTTCATCCTGCAAACCCCGAAATGCCAAATCGTTGTGTAAAAGCCAAAAAAATGTATTTTCGGTGTATTTGAATCAATTTCAAAATCGTAGGCAGAACATATGACTCATGCTTGAAATGCGTATTAAGGAAAGATCCCAGTTATCGATTGATTGATTGATCGATTTTTTCGTGTTTCCGGGCGCGTCAACTGCTTCGGTCATTAGTCCCGTTAGTGTAGTGCATGTTTTTTCCTCGGTCAAGGAAGAGGAAGGACAGATCGCGCGCGGTCCGTGGCCCGTTTGGTAGGGTACTGCTAAGGCATTCGCCTGGTGTTGATCGGAGAAACCACGGAAAACTACCGATCAGAGCAGCCGGCCGCTAGAATTCTCCTCCAGACAGCGACTGAATTCGACCTAGCTGAAAAGCTAGTGTCGTAAATCCTGCCGCCGTCAGAACTCGAACCTAGGACCTCCCGGTCAGAGGCGTTGCAGTGACATCAGTTGATGCACTGAGCTACCGCTCCCGGCTCCAGTTATCCTCGATTAGCAGTTTCAAACGAGGGGGAGAATATTAATGCATTCTCCACTATTTTACCATTAATGCACCATCCTCAAACCTCAAAAGTAAAGATAGTTTTACGAATACATTATCTGAGGGAAAATCGTAACCGTTGACTAAACTTTTTCGACTGAAACGATTCGGATATAAAAAAAACTTGTGAAAGTTATTTCCTTGTCAATATACTGACCCTTATACTGCCTACTTAGGGAATTACGCAGTTTATTAGTTCCTTTATGTGTATTTTAGGCGCCTAAAATAGTTTTTAGTCCAGTTATCAAAGCAGTTTAAAAGTGTGTAAATACGTTCACTTCACCGTATTTACCAAGTAACTTTGTTTTACGAATTATTCATCACTGAGTATCATTAATTGGATTTGTCTTTACTATCATCGAGTTTGACTAGTTCATGTGAGAATTTGCCGACCCTAAGGAACGTGTTCTAGAGTGAGCCATTCTTAAAACTATTTAAAGAAGCGAATAAAAGGAAAAGTATTTTGTCTTCTTGTTTCCTTCTGAGAGTGTTCCAGAAGTCCTCCTGAGAGCGAAGACGTATTGTTTATAACAACAAATTTGAAGCTTTTCCAATGAAACGACCTTCTAACGATGACTGTATTCTCACTTCCTTCTTTCACGCACGATGAAGTTTATTTTTCCGTCTTACCTATAGTTCTTCGAAAACGTCGACCGTTTTGAAGGCTTACACATTTATTCACAAGAGACAGGAACGACAACACACTCGAGGTAATATTTTTCTCTCAAACAAATGAAGGATTCTTGGAAGATATTAGCTTAAACTGTTCCTTTCCGTATATTTATGACAGGTAAAATTAATATCACCACTTATTTCTGACTCATTTGTCATATTTTTTTGCCCTTTGTCCAATAAAAGTTACATTATTCTTTGAATGGCTTGCAGAAGTCAAGATTAGCCACACCAAACCTCTCTGTTGTGAAAGTGTGTGTTAGCTTTTACCACGTTTTATTAAAATCTCTAATATTAACATTTATGGCGTTTGCTGAGGCTGACGTGGCATATCTTGTTTCTGCTCCAAGCCCTTTGATTACAAATGAAGCAATTCATTCACTCATAAATTCATTCATTCATTCGTCAATTCATTCATAATCATCATCGTTCATAAATTCATCAATTCATTCATTCATAAATAGATACTGCGCTGTACCCGTTTAATTATTTAATTAATTTACTTTAATTAATAATACTATAATATAGTGATAATAGGGACAAAACAAAACGTTACAAACTCATGTTTGAAGTCATGTCATGAAAAACATGTTTCAGTCCATGAAAAACATGTTTCAGTTCATGAAGTTTGTCATGAAAAACATGTTTCTGAGGAACCGGGAGATCGATTTTGTCGCAATTTCGGAAACCCTTCGAACGTTTGAACAAGTCCACTTGTAAAACATATTTAATATTGCTTATACAATAATATAGTTAGTTATAATTTGATAAAAATAATACTGACAGGCAAGAAAAAATACGTATTACTGCAACCCACTAAAAACTGTTGTGATAGTTTGCGACGTTTTGTGGAAACAATTTGCGACAGTTTTCTTGTAAATTGTTAGACAAAATAACAAATTTAACTATAATATTTTCCTAGTGGGTTAATATGGACTGAATTTATATTTCAATACAAAAAACTCTTCTCAAAATTCTAGTGTAAATGAAATACGAACTTCAAAGATTGAATACAGAGAAAAAAACTACGTTGCAGTTGCAAGTGCATACGCTATTACGTAATCGACAAATAACACAGCGGAAGCTCCCTCGCTGTCATTCGCACTTTGAAACACACACACACACACACACACACACACACACACACACACACACACACACACACACACACACACACACACACACACAGATATACATAACACAGCCTCCTTCGTAATAAATCACGCTAACCACACAAGATCCTTATATCAAGGTTACCGATTTTTACGCCATCTATTGAAACTTAACAAAGGGAATGTTCAATAACAAGGCGTGTGTCAACGAATGACGTTCCCAATAGGGCACGGGGAACTCAAAAGAGAATGTGAGTCAAGGTTCTTTCTGTGTTCAATTGAACATTTTTATAGCTTCAATAGAACAAGGAGTTCGCCAAGTAAATAGGGTGGCGTGTTCCAAACACATTATTGACTTCCGTGTTGGCATATTGGTCGGAATAGAAACTGCACATTGGCAGGGAATAAACTTCTGATCACGTGTACAGCCACTGAAGTACCAAGGACGGTCAGGGGGCACAATGCTTACTCTACCTCAGTGCCAAGTGGATGCTCTGCCAGTACTCGTTTCGCGGTAATATACAGCGTGTTCCATGCTGAAATATACATGAGTGTAAACAGTCTCTGGGTTTATTATGCAAATAAAGATAACTACGTTGTTGTTAAATACTAGACGCTAGCGATATGGGAAATAGATACACGACATTGGGGAAGATGTTCTCCAAACCATCTCACAACCCTGTAATGGGTCAACATAAAAGCATTTGTGTTTATTAATTGAATCATTAATACAGATTTTATTCTCAAAGTATTAAGTTTTATTTATTTACTAGCAAAATAAGTCATTTATAAAGAAAACATAAATGCAAAAGGGGCCCCCGTGGGGGACAGAGAGGCCGAAAAATGTAGTTGCTTCCTCTCCTGTTTTACACTGCGCACGCCTTAGTTTATAACATGACACTTTGTTATCGAAATGAAATATTCAATCATTAATTCATTACAATTAGTTTGCATCGCCATCACTGCATCACAATGTAATAGTTTATTCATTTCTAGTAAATTTCGAATAATATTCTAGTGCCCTAATTTAAAATATTCAAACTTTGTGTTTTTACAGTAATGCATAATTACGTACAAGAGCAACCTTTCCAACGCAGTATCAAGCAATCGGTGAAGTCACTTCCTAACGCACTACCATCCCTTACTGGATACATCTCATTTTTTCACAAAAAAACACTTAACATTTTCATTTAGAGAGCGCGAAATAGGATTGAATGTTTGTTTGCTTTTCTGTGCCACACAAACCAAATTCGGAAATTATATAGCCAAATTATTGAAATGTCGTGTTTACACACGTGCCATACAGCTAAAACGGGAATTTAATTAACGTTTCATAACAATGTTCTTGCATTAAGCGTGTAATACAACAAAAGTATGTATGTAATTATGGACTATTATCATATAGATTAACACTAGGTGTGAGGGCTTGCGACGGGGGCGGGAGAATGGTGAACGTCGGTATTAATTATTGGAGCGAGTAAAATGTCGGATTCCTTAACATGGATAAAAACAAGGATAACAAAATCGCAAGGCAAGCAACTACTAATAAACGTTTGTAGGAAAAAGTGTGTAATTCTACAGTCCGCCTGGGGGTAAATGTTGTATTTACTTCTGTGTGAGTCATCGCGAAAATTTCGCTTTCACGCCCTCAATGAGGACTTCCTGGTGCAACTGCACCATTGATGCCTGTTACGCAAGAGAGCAATGCAGCCATTTTGTGTAAAACACACAAAAAGTCGCCTTTGCGCTGCAGTGGATCCACGTGTACTCTGACCTTGGATTTCAGTGTCAACATCATCTGCACAGTCTTTGCCTTGGTTCCAATGGAGTGGAAACTTCCCTTCACATTACACAAGCAGCTCAACAATCACGCTAATACATTGCAGCACGCTGACATTAATCCCATGCACTTGTTCTTGGGCTCGACAGCCCGCTGCGGGCCTTGGCCGACCAGCGGTGACCCAGCCTCTCGGCCATGGGATAAGGGGCTCGTGTGGTTAACACGATGACATCCCTTCACGGTATATACTGGTCTTCATAACCTTAGCTTTCTCATAGACACACAGCAATAGCTACTGGGACACTTGTAAGGAAAGCGCACAAGTGTAATTTGCCTCGGCCGGAAATCGAACCCGGAGTTCTGCCGTGGAAAGCGAGCACGCTAACCAACGAGCCACCGGGGGAGGCACACGCACTTAAGCACCTCAATTATTTTCTTTCTTATCAAGATTGTGAGTGATTCAATGATAAAGTGGTTCAATTCTGTAAAGTAAATATGGTACATTTAACTAAATGTATCCCAAGTAGTATACAAGCAGTGTAAATTGTATTTAAATTATATTTTGCGACCTAGTGGAGTATCAACTGTTTTCAGTGTATTTGTATTGCATTCAGTCTGTTTGTCAATGTATACATAGTAATTTTTAGCACAACTATAAATACGTAGCCCATCTACAAAAACTGGCCAAAGTAATGCATTAATGATGGTAATTGAGGTAAAAAATATGTTAAATGTGACCAAAGTACTATACCTATGTTTGTACTCACTTTCAGGTTTAGCACTAAGGTATTAACTTTCTTCTAACTCATTGTTCAAATATTGAGTCGTTAATGACTTCAGTTGTTGATGAGACTATAAATAAATGAAAAAAACTTTTTATCTTTCATATCGGTCCCTCGATTCACTCACACTATGTAATAAAATTTGTATAGTATCCCTCCACCTTACGTTTCATAACCCCTATTGCAGTAACTTAAATATACAATAAAGAATCTACGCTTATCTAATGTTATCGTGGGAAAACACTTGCAATGTATACCCAATAATATTTCTTGGAATTCTTTCAGCAAATAAAACGATATATTCCTCTTTCTCGTTTAGTTTTACATGTAATAACATTCTCATTGATTGGTTGATTGATTGATTGATAGTTAGTGATTCCGTGCGCGTCCAACTACTATGGTCATTAGTCCGGTACGTGTTGTGCGCGTTTTTGCTGGGGAGTTGGCGGTGATCTTCCCCCACTGAATGGCGAGATCCGGCGCTGAGCTACCGTCGGCTAGCGGGATTTTCCTCAACCAGGTATCTCCCACCAGCGAGGCACCACCCCAGTTAGGACAAGCTCTAAGCTCCCGACCGGTCTCCAGGCATGTGTGGTAGTGTAATCCATGTTAGTGTAAGTGTGTGTAAGGGGTCATGATAGGACAAGGAAGAGGTAGCAAAAATCGCGCGCGGTCCGTGGCCCGTTTGTTAGTGTACTGCTCCAGTATTTGCCTGGTGTTGATCGGAGAAACCACGGAAAATTACCGAACAGAGCAGCCGACCCCTAGAACAGCGACTGAATTCGACCTAGCTGACAAGATAGGGTTGAAAATCCCAAACTTTCGTATCATGTTTCATTCTTTTCATTATCTGTATCATTTTTTTCTACAGCGATGAAGCAGAAAATTATAATTATATATCGTAATATTATACGAGTAGCTTCTTGACAGAGCATCAAAAAGACAAAGCAGGTTAGGAAACGACCAATAATGAAAGATTTTCAATAGGACGAACCGTAAAAGCTCAACCGAAAAGGAAATATTTTGCATGAGAGCTTAAAAACATTGGTACTCCAATATGCAAAATATTGCAAGGAAGGAAGAACATTAATTATATGCGGGCAATTGATCACAATTTCTATAAGTAAAAAAATCAAAGAGCAGACAATAAACTTTATTCTTCTGCATCTTTATGTCCTTTAGGAAAACGAATGTTTAAGCAGTGGTGTAGCGTAGTGGGGGAACAGGGGCGGTCCGACCCGGACCGCTCTTTAAAGAGGCGACAAAATTTCACAATAAATAATAATAATATCTTAAAAAATGTAAACTATTTAATTTCGTATTTTTGTCGCACGTATGATTCGGAACTATTGAAATGAGCACGGAATATTTTATTACTTATTGTTAAATTATTAATCTTTGTTGAAAACTTGTATTGTCTATGGACGTATACATACCACTATATGAGTATTTAATATTTTATTTTAGTTTTTTATTTACGTAATTGTATGTTCGTGATTATTATTATTATTATTATTATTATTATTATTATTATTATTTATGTAATTGTATCCGTTACGTTATTCAAGCTTTAATTTATTAAAATAAAAACAACTCAGAACTAGTTAATTTCATTAAAGTAGGTTTTATTTTTTAATTTATAAATAATTATTTTGAAATGTTCTGTGATACTTTTGTTTACGAATCCAATCCAAACTTTTATTCTTCTTTTTTAGAATTACTGTATATTTTAGTATTTTAAATTGAAATATCTAAATAAAGGGGCGGCGAAAGTTTTCCCCACCCCGGGTGGCTGATACCCACGCTACGCCACTGTGATTAGGTAAATATACCTCAGCAAACTTCCATTAGGAAAATGATTTTTTAGAAAACTTGTTCTTTAGTAAATTATTTTTAATAATATTGGGTTTTAGTACAAATTTACATTAATAATTTTCCACTAGAAAAACAGTTTTAGGAAAAACGACATAGCCTTCTGGAACCGTAGTGTGTGTAGCAGACAAACAATTCGGAATTTGGAGGACAATGGCGAAAGAGCAGCAGGTGTTCACGATGCTGTCTTTCCTCAACTCTGTCGCTGCACCATTCATCTTCATTCGTCGCGCCTTCACTGCTGGAGACCTGCGCTAAACGGACGAACGCTCCAGGACACCGTCGTCACGTCTCCTAACAGCACATTTAGTCATAAAATACTACCCTATTTGATCCAGAGCGCAGAGTCCATTCCGGTAGAGGATTTTGAAAACGATGAATCTCAAAAGGAGCCTGTAAAACAATCGTGTTTAAATAATTGATAGAATTATATCCTTACACAATTCCTGCCCTAACCAAGGCCCATTTTTTATTAAAAACATTTTCAGGTTTTACAATGTTCAGTTTGCACTCTATATTTGTATTGTTGGTTTAATATAAACTTAATGCTAATAACTTCATTCTAAAAGTCCCATATTCGCACATCCAGATAACGATGCAAGTCCTGGATAAATACAGGTCTCTTAGAATAAATGTTACAATCTTCTAGGGCAGGTAGGGGAGTCGAACGTGAGGTCACTTTTTACCAATGAACACATGCTAGAAAATATCATATAAGGGAGTTACACATGTGATATATACTTTGATTGGTAGGTAACACATTGTGTATTCGTGTTTTGACGCAGTCAAAGGAATGTCGTATACCTGGGGAATATCAATGCATGTGCCTACCGCTCATGGGCAACAGCTCATGCGTAACTTCGCATATTTAATTTCTCAGAACAGGAACATTGGGAAAAGTTACCATTTTTAACCCTTCCCCCCTACATGCCTAACAAGCTCGTAACATTTATTCTGAGACATCTGTGTAGTTGTGATTGTCATACCTGGCACCGTACAGAGACAGCTAACGTCATGACAGTGTGTGTTAGTAACGTTGGGACCACTTTTGGGGCCAATGAACTTCTCAGTAAAACTACCGTGTCGAGGGTAGGACAACTGAAAATGACCAAGTACCTACCTTTCTTTCAGTTTCTACCATTAAATTCTCTCAAATGCTTTTCTTCTATTCTCAAACGAAAATGAACTTGATAGAAAGACCTCATTTAAATTTATGTTAGGGTTTATTAATATAAATACCGACGTCATATGTTTATACTAAACCACGGTATACACCTCGTGTCATTGCTACAGCTCCTTACTGAGATATAATTAGATTTAAGAAAAAACTTTCAATTTGAAGCAATTAATCTATTATAACTAAAAACATAAAAATGAATATGAAAACAAGAAAGCTAAACAATACTACTAACTTATAATTATACTTATTTACATAAAATCCTGCCACAATTAATTTTGCCCTATTTTTCAGTACATACCTAGAATCCTTAAATTTAAAGACGAAAAACAGAAACACAACTAGTGGAAACGCTGTCCGAGGACAATGTTTAATCAAAAAATTTGGAGCCATTTTTGAGAAAATTTTGAAAATGTTGAGGATTCATATAAATAAAGGACATCCATAAATCAAAATTTCCATTTCAAACTCTGAAGGCCTAGAGTTCGTTGAGGTCGATCGGGGAATATCAATTTCGGAGAAAATCGTCCGAACGGTTTAGGAGGCTGTCCGTTGACCACAGACAGACAGACGGACACATGGACAGATAGACTTTTGCCATCGATCGATTTTTCGGTAAGAATAATTCACCAAACGTAGATCTGGCAACTCAGAGGAAATATTTTACTACATATATGAACAACATTTATTCACTTCTTTGTTACCAGGACCCGACAAATACGAGGTTGTCTGTCGAAAAATCGCCGATTTCCGGAGCAGCATACGTCAGTATGTCAGTCTTACGTTAGTACGTCAGTACGTAGTAAGGCAAGGAAGTAAAACCACAAAAGTCAATATCATTAAAATACAAATAAATGCTCTTTGTTCTAATCTTATTTTACTCAGTTGTTAAACTTTCATTTGTGTTCACTGCCTAATTTAATCTGCACATGATCATTGATTAATGATTAAGTTCGTATAGTACACGTATTTGTATATCGTGCATAACACCTTGACTTCAAATAGTCGATCTATGTGTTACCAATAATTAGTCGTCTTCTATATAATTCATGTTCGGGTTGTGGATGTAAGCAGCCCCCCGTTTCTATACCAGACAACTTTTCCTTTCAAATTTACGTCGCTACCAACTCGACAAAAGTTTCAATTCCAGGATGTTGTTACAATATTCGTCACAGTTACATTTCAGTCATGAATTCACCGTCTACCCAAGTTTTAATTGCATTCTGTGCTGAACAACATCATAAAATCTCTTGTGTACTCAAAAACTATTACAGTTTCCCGGTATGGCAAACAAATTCAGAACACGTACTCCACAAATTATGCAGTCTGGAAGATGAGATAACTAACGCCTGCTTCCATATCATTAGTCCAGTCAATAGGTATCTGACCCAGGAAAAATTTCCGGAAGATTTTTCTGAACGGTTCCATATGTTTTTGGGATATTATTTAACAGTACCAATTATTTGTTCACAATAGCTGTTTTCAAGCAAGTTAAAGTGAAACGAGAGCACCGCCGCGGGATAGGTTGGTTAGAAAGAGTTATTCTCCCGCTTTGGCCAGAGGCCCAAAAAGTAAGCGCTCTTCAGCGCGATCTAGCGCCAAGCCATATTTCAAAACCATAAAATTAATGTATAAATTTTATAGTAAATTTTATATATTTTAATTTTTTAAATAACAATTGTTTCGATAAAACGCAGTTTTGAAGCTATAAGCGAAAAACTAAAAACAGGGCAAATTTTTTAGGGTTTTTTGCAACGTTCTCTGTGAAGCCGACCTCTTTTGAGATGGAAAACATTAAATTTGAATTTAGCATCCCGAAGATATATAGAACGGTTGAAAAAAAACTTCCGGAATTTTTTCCTGGATCGGGACCTTTTGAGCACCAATTGACTGGACTATTCTCTGTCAAAGCTGATAAGAATTTAATTTTGTCTTCTACCTAGAACACTTGCCGCTATGATGCTACTATCATCACGCCTCGGGTTTACTTCTTTTGTTACATTGTTCAATTTTGAAAAGTCGACTTACCTGGTTTCATACATCATTTACTTCCGTTTAAACGCAGCAAAATGTCTCTAACCCTGGTTCCATACATCATGTTGATTTTTTATTGGGTAGGTTATCTACAATCTTCAACAAAGATGTCATTAAAACGTCTGAAATACAATTTATGACACAAGCATTAAAATAGAAATAGCATCGCTAGGATAGATGTCTATCCAAGAGCTCAGGAATTAGACAGAACAACAAATAATACTGTCAAAAATTCCGTAAATTAATAAAATAAAAGGATCATAATAATGGCCGATCAGCATTAATCATCCACTCTAATCATCATAACAAGGGAAAAGATTTTAAGATGCGGCGCCTTTTCAAAAATATAGCGGTTTTTATACAGATAGTTAAATATTATGTATTTGGGAAGATGAAATAAACCAAAATAAACACAATTTGCTGCACCTTTTTGTACCTTTTCGTGAGTTTACTACATTTTGCCACCTTTACTCGCTTTTTTATGATTCAGCGACTTTTTCTCCTTCCTGCATTTTTAAACGATTGGGCAGAAAAATGTACTTTTTCTCTTCTTGAACAGTTTTTTAAAATCTCATTTAATCAGAAGTCAACAAATTAAATAAATATTAAAATATCTTTTACGTAAACCAGCAGTCATTTATATACAAGTCACAATGGTCAATCTGCAACTGTTGAGTCCAATTTCAATTTCATCAGTGTTGCTGCAACAGTTTAACCCTTTCCCGCTGGGTATAAATTGCTGCCCAGATAGGCAAATCAGGACATTTAAGTGGGTGTGCAGAAAACCACTTCTCTGAGACATGAGGAAAATGTTTACCCTCGCCATCGTGACGCAGTCAATACTAAAAAGCACTGGCAGCGATTGAGGATTTTGAGGGGAAATTAGATGGGAGTCAGGGGACGTTGCCTGTGCCTGCAAGAGAACCGATGTTCTCACACAGACGATAGTGCGGGTGCAGTTTGACGCACCTGCGAAGTACATTCTACTATGCGATCCGCGGAAACAATAAGTTCAGTCAGTACTGGCAATTGTTTAACAGTTTTATATCTACTACAATGTTGGATAAAGTACTATGAATTACCTCTTACGGACTCTATAAAGCAGAGAAATTTGGTGCAAAATAATACGTATATTCTAGAAACTGAGTTAATGAACTGATTTAAACTTTAATACAATTATTTACAGAGCACCTTTTTGTATATATTTTCAGTACCTTTTTTTCACCTTTTATGGCCATAATTTGCACCTCAAAATCCTTTCCCTAATCATAACGATCATAATCTTTATAAAATAATGCAAAGGTGCAACGTCGTTTTTAATGGGGAGTGGATCTGCAGGTTCAACAGTTGATGTTTTCTTCCAGAGACTTTTAAATTTTGATTTATAGACATTTATAACGTATTCAATTAATATAATGAACGATTCTGGAGAATAAATGACGCATTATTAATTACTATATAAAAATTAATAAATATTTGTTGAATCGGCTCCAGGGAGGGGGGACTGAAGTTCAACGAACCCTCCCTCTTGAGTGCGCTAATGTAACAAGTAATCGAAAACGGTGAATTCAAATTTCTATAAGATGAATTTCAGAATTCTTTGAGTTCTACTGTGAAGACGGGGTCTCTCATGATCACGATAAGATGCCACGTAGAATGCCATGCCTCATCAACTTTTTGCACACGGGCGACTCCAAGCGGCATGGCCAGCTCGCCCGCATTCCAACTCAGTTCCAACAAAGTTCCCGGGTTCAAATCCGGTTCGTTCGAGATGCTTCATTTTGGAATTGTACAAAGAACTTGTGTCACCGCTACCTCTCATTCCATCATTTGCTCTATCTTCATTTTCTTCAACAAGTATCAAATGCGGCCATGAAATAACTCATGGAAAGACTCGTCGGCATGAATAACTTTCCCATGTTAACCACTTTTTGAGTTGCCTTTGACCATTGTTAGGGACGTGTGGAAAACTCTTTCTTAAAGAAGAAAGCTGTACAGTGCCAAAAATCTATATTCTAATTTCCAATTCACGTAGAAATTGAAAAGAAACTTTGCTGTCATCGCCGATGCGCGAGGTGGCTATGGCTTCGTTGCATAACAAGAAACTCAGAAAAAAATGAAATAGTTTCGATTTTGTTGGAAGAATGCAAATATTTGCTTATGTTATTCTGTCTATTCTCATCCTGTGCAAACGGACTGAATTCTCATACTCGCTTTCTTCACTGCTTACGACAAAGCTGATGACATGCGACAGGAAGCTCCAACCCTCCAACGAAGTCTCCAAGGAAGGTTTCAAGAAAGAGGCTGCAAACCATGAGATATATGGTAGTCAAGTGTTGCTTTATAGAACAGCAACTTTTTTAATTTTCTTGGTATATAAAGCTATGTTTGTTGTACTGTGTATCCGTAGATACTAACGAGTACTAGGCTATTGCAGTGTTCGTGAAATCTGTTTTCGTCAAAATATTTAATTTCTTTCAATGTCATACGTGAGCATTTTATTTGTTGTTCTTGAGCATGGTGTTTTGAAAAAACATTTTACGTTGTTTTGTTCAGAAGCACTTTTGTTGCAATAGGTTGCATATTCTGTTCGTACACATACTACGAAAGGTAGAATAATAACAGCAATTTGGAGACAGTTGCATCACTGCTTGTATAACAACTAGTACAATCCAAACACAAACAATATTTTTTTAGAATAAATTGGTGTGAAGAATCAATAAGTGACCGGGTCCTGTTAAAAATGTATATTTGAAGCATTTGGTTCTAAATAGTCGTAAGCTACGTTGAGCTCAGGCTGAGAAATAAGAAGAATAAGATATCTTTCTGCCATTCCTTGTCACAGAAAAAAACAGTAATGTCTACAATTTACACTCTACGTCATTTGTTGCTCCGCAATACTCGCACAAAATGTAATAATGGATATGACTAGTATGTTAAGGTAGTAAGATTAAAATGTGGCGTAGAACATTCTTGAGCCGAGCCCATCCTTGCAGGTAATAAATTATTTTTCAAATTATGGCCAGGTGATCAAATAAGCGTTCTCATGTTGTTAGAATCTGGACGACACCAGGTCTTCCTGACAGGGTATGCACGTGTAGACGTTATTGATGATTACGCGTACGGTAATAGTAATGTTGAGGATGGTATGCGCTGACGTCGTGGGTAATTCACTTGAAGAAGGAAAGATACGGAGGAAAAGACACTTGGGCCATGTTTTCTGAACCCCGAAATCTAAACATCGGAATCTAAATACCTGCATCTGTATCCCGGGAAATGAACCCAAAGATCTTCCCAAAATTTGAACCTGGGATCTGAACAATAGGATCCAAATCCTTTGATCTGATCGCCTCGGATCTGATCCCCTTGGATCTAAACCCCATGGATATAACCCCCATGGATACAAATTTCTTGGATATGATCTCCTTGGATTTGAAACTCGATATCTGAATCTCGGAGTCTGGAATTGAAAAATGCTGTGCGCTAGATTTCATAGAACGTTCTACGCCAAACCAGCTTAGGTGGCTCAGGGCATTAATGATGTCACAGGAGTTCCTCTGACCGAGAGATCCTAGGATCCGAGTCCCGACGGTGCGGTGGCAGGATTTTCGACACTAGCTACGTAGCTACGCCAAATTCAGCTGGAGGAGAATTCTAGAGGCTGACTGCTCTGAACGGTAGTTTTCCCGTGGTTTCTCCGACGAATAGTGAATGCCGGAGTAGTACCCTAAGAAACGGGCCGCGGACCGCGCGCGATCTTGTCTTCCTCTTCCTTGTCCTATACTCACTCCTTACTAACTCACACACTAGTATGCACTACACTACTACACGTGCCGGGTGGTCAGTCGAGAGCTCAGAACTTTGTCCCTGCTGAGGTGGTGCCCGGCTGGTGAGAGGTACCTGGTAGGGGAACGGGTCGGTCGGCGTCGGACCTCGCCATCCAGCGAGGGAAAATCACCGTCATCTCCCGCAAAAAATTAAATTAAATTAAATAAATAAAAAAGTGGCACTACACTGTTGGAATTAATAATCTTAGCAGTTGACGCGCCCGGAATCGCTAATCAATCAATCCTCCGTCAATCAATGCACCGTATGGGCGGAAGGACGATCCCGCCTCTTTCCTTCATCACCGCGATCCAGGGTCTCCGCGTGCGCGACGGGGCCACGCAGCTTCTTATAGTGCCTGCCTCCTGCGAGCGCACGCTCTGCTTCGCCGGCAGGGGCGGCGCGGGCGGCGGCGGTGCGGCTTCCGGCTGCAGGCGGTGGTGGCAGCGGCAGCGGCGGCGGCAGCGGCGTGCCCGCGCCAAGGCCGCCACGTGCTCGCGCGCCGCTCGTGGCCGCCGCCCGGCGCCGGCTGCATCGCAATGTGGGCGGCAAGGCCGTGCGGGGCCGGGCGGCGCTGCAGCAGCGCCAGGCAGCAGGCGCGCGGCCGACGGAGGCGGCGGTGAAGGCGGGTCTATGGTGGGAGTGGCGTTGGCGATGTGGGAGTGGTGGCGATGGGGGTGGTCTGGCACGGCGGGAGCGCTGGTTACTGGGACGGAAGTGGGGCAGCCACGTTGGGGGAGATGAAGGTGGAGGACGTGGCGATGATGGGATGATGGGGGTGGGGGTGGTGATGGTAATGGGGAACTGCGGAGGCGGGGCGGAGGTGGAGGTGGAGGGGAGGAGATGGTGGTGGCGGTGGTGGAGGTGGAGGTGGAAGGGATGACGGTGGCGGTAGAAGTGGACGTGGGGTGGCGGTGGGGATGGCGGTGGTGGCGGCGACTGTGGCGGTGGCGGCGGCGGGGCTGGCGGAGCCATTGACGGCAATTGTATGAGTGGGGGTGGCGGTGGGTGGCTATGGCGGTGGGTGCCTGTGGCGGTGGATGGCTGTGACGCTGGGTGGCTGTGGCGGAGGGTGGCTGTGGCAGTGGTTGTGGCGGAGGCGGTAGAGGTGAGTATAGGGGTGGCGGTGAAGAGGATAGGGGTGTGGGGGGCTGGCTGCGGCAGGGGCTGCAGGAGCGGGGTATTGGACGCGCGCGCGCAAGCGTGTGCCAGCGCCAGCCGCCCTGTCGAGGCCTCGGCCGAGCGCTCCCCGAGGTGCCTCCCACGCACGCGGTTTGGGCGGCGCCCGCCGCCGGATTCGCACCTTGAGAGGCCCGGAGGCGTGGGCGAACGCCAGGCGTTTCTACTTCTACTGTGAGGCTGCTGCCCAATCCGAGCCGAGCATCTGTCAAAATCTTCCTAGACCATGGATGGTCATGCCTGATCTCAGCACGCGATAGAAGGTGGGAACGATCGGGGACCGAACAAACTTATATCTGTGTATCAAGTCGGTGTCGAATTATTGGATACTATCGGGATTGCTTTGTTGGGAAAAGGCTTTTTTGTTGTAATGGTGCAACGGGGACAATTCGGCTATTATACGAAGAAACTCTTTCGAGACCATACTGAATGTTTCATGGAGAGCCAGACTAAACAAATTTGCTGGACCAATTTGTGGTAGAAAGGACGTCTGATGAAGGAAGGATTGCACATTGTCTGCTGCTTATGACTTAAGACTGTGCTCTTGTACACCCTAGATCGGTGTTCCTTTTGTCGGATATTCGTCTGCCTCCGTTCACGTCATCTTAGGATATATGGATTTGCCAGGCTTCAGGTGGAGACACGCCACTATCCATCAAGTTACACATTTAGAAACATGCACCTTCAGGCGCCTCCCACGCATGAGGATGATAGTGTCCGTCGCCGGAATCGTAACTAAAGAGACGTTAAGCCGTTCACTGCGACATATATTTTCTACATAAATATTTTCTATACTAGAAGGAAAAAGGCAAAAATTTTACAAATTTTATAAATTTTATTTTTAAATATCGGTTAAACCGATTTTTCCGACCATATTTAGGCGCAAATTTCAAATTTTTAAACTGAAAAAATTGGTTTTACTTTTTTTCACTACTGTCCGCATTGTTTAAAAATCTGAAAAAATATGTTATAAAATGTTATAATACCCATTTTAGAGGAAAAAATTGAGATAGTACTCCAACGTTATCCCGTCGAAAATGAATTTTAAAAATGTATTTATTTTTCTATATGAATGTGGCGTCAAAATTCGTTGACAAAAATAACTTCAAATTGAACTATGTTTTCCCGTCTATGTAATTTTTTCAGCCTGGTACATTTATTTTTATTTTATTTTATTTTTATTTATTTTACGTCAAAAAACAGTTAAAAACTGCGTATGACGTGCTATGGGGAAAAGTGAATTGTGTGCACATTTTCAAAATTCTGAGATCCCTACAATAAGTCATATACTACTTAAATTTTGAATTTTGAAAGGGAGAAAAAAAAACAAAAAAACTCCCATGTAATAAAATCTATTTTCAAGGATAAATAAGCAATAAATTTTGAATTTTGAAAGGGAGAAAAAAACTCCCATGTAATAAAATCTATTTTCAAGTATAAATAAGCAATAAATTTTGGCTCTTATTACTTCCTGCCGCGACAACATGGAAACGATAATTTGAATAATTGTATTTCTCACTGAAGACGTGCACAGAAAATGAAGTTACATTTATGTCCAGAAGCAAAACAAGGGGCCATCTCAGCATTTGCTCAATGGATCAGGGAAACTGGACGAAATACATACAATAGATGTTTAAGAAAACTCAACACGCAAAACACGCTTCTCGCTGTATGTCTGCAACAGATTGCTCTAGGAGTCTGATTTTTTGTGAATCTACGTCATTTTGTATTTTCTTTCCTATGAGAATCGCGATTTTCGATTTGGTATGGGGACACTTTTCACCGCCTTATTCAGCTATATCTTTTTTGGCTCCTTGCGATTGCTGCCACTACTTGCCACATCTCGTGGAGGTATCCAATGTAATTTCTCTGATATTTGAAATAGTCGTTTACGTATGTTGCGTTCTCGAAATCCAAGTGTGTTTTTCCAAGATTTGGTCCACTTTATTCCAAGGAATCTTGAGAAGTTTTTGAAGAATTTTCAAAATGCTGCGTTTTAGTCACGTGATTCTACATCTATTTTTACATAGTATGTACTACATCTACATTTCAGATCTCCAATAGTTTGTCTGAAGGATTTTCTAAACGTAGCCACCATTCTAACTAAAGTTTATTTTGATGAGTCGCAAAGTAACCTTAAAATTCTGAAGGGACTGTAATACAATAATTATTATAATATTATTGAAAATTTTTGTCTAAAAAACCCTCACATAAAAACAAGAGACCACACAAATGAATTTAATGAAGCCTTCTTGGCAATTTGCAAATTCAATGTCCGTGACTATCTAAACTCATTCAAACTGTGAAGCCACAAAAGCTACCGAATTTTACCGCCAGATGTGAGAAATACCCCGCCTCTTTATACGATTTTTAATATTACTACTAAATCTCGATACTCTTTATAGACAATTATACAATATTTCGAAGAGGATTACTTCCTTTTCTATTATCAATTCTTCCTTTGCCCTGCTATGCTCATCAATTTTCTCAAAGTTAAATATTATTTTATTAATTTCACTTTCAATTTTAATCATGGGTTTCGACATACAACCTTTTTTCCTTACCTGTTGCATGTGGACGTGTAATTCTATACAGAATCACCATTCCTGAAAGTTCTATTGATTAAAACCAAATATTGAATTGATGGCAACTACTATAAACTATTAGCATTTTCTTTTTCAAAATAGAAACTTAACATTTATTCTAACATTTATACCAATGCTAATGACTTCACTCATGAAATGATTAACTTTTTTCTCTGTAGAAACATTAATATCCCGTACGGCTTTGAATAAAGTTTGTGAGCTTACCGCCACGATTTGTCAGATGTATTCTCGGATGTCTTTAGACTCGACGTTGTCCGTGGAATGCCCTCGACATATCGCGTTCTTGCCTCTCATTAGAATATATTAAAAATGTTTCCGGAATATCCTCAACTATTTAGTACTTTTTAGGATTTGATAATCTCCACAAAATCCATACGCGGTTGCGACTTGTCCTAGCTTTGCTTCGGATGAAATACCTACGCGCGACTGTCTATCTTCAGCTAACTTATTGAAGATTCCCCCTATCTACGGAGCTATTCTAATAGTATAAATCCCTTCGAAACCCGGAGTCTATTTTAATTCAAGTCTCAAATTGCAATGAAAAAATTACCATTGTACTTCAATGCGAATAATTACTCGATTTCTTACTCTGCACAATTCCAAGCTATCAAAACTAATTACAAGTTACTCATATCACTATCATTAACTAATAGCCAGTCTATGATGAAAAACTATTCGTACTGCCCCTGCTTTCGAAGTGTTCAGTTCAATAGCTTACGAGAAAATTATTCTTTCGCCTTCTTACAAAATCACAGCTTTCCATGCCCTCCCCACAGCTTTCGCATGTAATGTCTTCGGGCCGTGTCTCCCCAAACGAACAGCGCTATGACCCCAACCATGGAATACTACACTTTATTTATTGGTTGCCCTCACAACGTATATTCTTTACTTCCCGATCCCTGCATACAATCCCATTGTGTTATACACGCACGTTTTCTTGAGCCCCGGAATACCTACCCCCACTCCTTTGTCAACATTAGTTGAATTAACAATAAATGATAGCAACGAGTGTTGTAGACAAAATATGATAACCGGAAATGTTTGCTCCTGTGTAATTAGAAACTATTTTGCACCGAAAAATAAATTACAAATTTGATATAAAATTCCTTCCCCGAAAATAACATAAACTCCCCACTTCTCTCGCAATTAACGAACCTAGGGATCAAGAAAACGTGTGCGGGTACTATTACGATCGATTGATGCTGATTTTCCTATTCAAATTAAACCCGGGGTTCTTGGCTTTTCAAAGATGACGTTCCAATACCACTACAGTTCATAGCAACCCAGTCGATTTTAAATTTTTTATTGCTTATGAGAATTTTCTATGCGAAAAATTTGTTTTGGCAGCAATAATATGCTAAAATCTCCAATATCTATCTTGCACACGTTACTCTAACTTAACAGTACAATCTTGGGGACAAAGGAAATTACGCCAAGTCTTTTCGACGAGCAACTATAGAAAACGTATCTGAAATTTATTTAAATTTATTTAACTCCATTACTGGACATTTCTGTGAGATATGATTACCTAAATATCCTTTATTTTCTTCTGAATACACAATTATATCTCATTATTTTAGTCTTTCATTTTAATTTGATAACATTCAATTATATTTTTTCCTATTGTTGTCAATATGTTGCCAATATTTTCATTTTCTCTATGGCCCACAGTGATCACAATAAACATGTACTGCTTTTAGTTTTCCTTTCGCTGTATCATAAACGGTTCGGAGCACCAAGTTCAGAGGACTGATTCTTGGTTTCCTGTGCAGTTTCAATCCTGCGAGGTACTGTACCCTCACTTCAAAACATCAATTTACAGCACGAAGAATGGTTGTTTTTACCAGTTAAAATGCAGACCAGAAAGAAAGGAAAGGGTGCGAGAAGAGGTTACAACTGTAGTGCAGTCGGAGATGTCGCAGAAGTAGTGTTGCAATGCATTCATTTTTCTCCCAGAGGTACACTAGGGATTCAGACTGATCACCCTTTATGAGATTATCTATTTCAAATGCAAGAGAATATTGGTGCATTTTTTCCTGCTTCGAAACAATCACTAGTTGTAAACAACTACTGATCACTGAGATAGGAGTTCTCAGCCATAGCCAGGAGCGGTTGCAGTCATTGCCGCCTGCTCAGAGTAAGATTGAAACTGCCTTTAATAGTGCAGTTCCCGTAACAGCTGAGCATTATGGTTGTGGGTTCGAAATACACACAAGAGAAGCCAATTCGTGTTTTGCTTTATGTGATCAATCATTTTTACTGGCGATCTTTTTCGTGATCTCCATCATTTTTACAATCTTACGCGTAATCATTTTTCGTAATCGTTATCATTTCATAATCGTCATCAGTTTCGTAATCGTACGTTTTGTCCTTCTTGGAAATCGTCTTCATTTCGTTATCGTCATCTTTTTCGTAATCGCACGCGTCATCATTTTTACTAATTTTACGTGTATCCCTTTTTAAGAATGGACGGAAAGAAGGATAATATGTTAGTCCGTGGAATTTATATCCATCTAACGGTCAGAATTCTGGACCTTTATTATTGGTTCAAGGTATTCACTCCATAGTTTTCAGAAGAGTCCTAGGCTAGGGATTATCGGTTCTACTTTCATTATAATGATTATAACACCAAAGAATGGGTTGCGGATTACATACGTTTCTAGTACAAGGTTTTGTTTATTGCAGTACTCGTAATAAAGGATCGAATATAAGTACTCTTCCTCTATTTTAGAATTATATTCTTAAGCCGAATGCAGAAGATTCGTAACTCTAGAAGGCGCGTGATATTTTACTGTTAACGGACAGATCAAAGACACAGAACCTAACTAGCGGTCTCCCGTTTCCTTACACTACGTGTACATACCCCATATGATCTAAATCGGTTCAATTTATTACGACATATGTTGCAAATGCCTCTTCAATAGAAACAAGAAATTGAGTTGCCTTCATAAGAAAGAAAACGACCTCTCTCAATCCAGGACCGTATCTACCGCGTGTCCAGTAGCTACAATTACAAAATACCTTCTATGTTGCGTTTCATAAAAAATGGCAGATCCAGTTTTTACGAAAAAAAAATGTCTTCGAGAAAATTGGGTTTTAACTTCTGGGCGCGAAATTCAAACTAGCTACCTTGTCGACATCGGCGTGGCATCTGCCGTGGGGGCGTTGCGTCGTTTTTTTGGTGAAACTGTGGAGTGAGAAAAATATCGCTTACCGGGTAAGCATTACCGCTAACTGGCGTACTTCAATTGATACTTTTTGGCTTATGTATTCAAGAATAGTGAATTACATTTGCATTCATTGTTCAAACTGAAACCTTCTCCACCAAACATTTTCGGGAATGTGTACCACGGGATGCGAGTTTTACGCAACTTCCGATAAATAACATTACAACAAAAAAAAACTAATTTTATTTATTTTATATCGCTGTGAAAAATTCTTTATGCATTATCCTTGCAGCATTTGTATAAAGAAAACTAATTTCCACATTTTATTATTTACATGCATTCTGTTGTTGATTGCACAAGGCAGAAATATTAGTATTTTTTTCAATAATACTCCTTCTCATAGCAATCTCAATGTAAACGTTAGACATATCACTGACGTATCATTAGTAGCTTTTTCTGGATAGTGAATTACGACAACTCAAAATTAGGTAAGTAAAAAAACTATTAATTTATTCTTTTGTAATTTATGAATAAGGACACTTCAAGAACATACATATTTTTTCTCTGTTTGCTTAAACATTTTTCCAAATATCATTATCTACGTGTAATTCAAAGAATTACTTGCCATTACGTCTCTGTTCTTAGAAAACATACTTTAAAGGAAAAAATATGAATGCCATCTGTTGTGTTTGCGGAAATAACACGACGAGATGTCCTCGACAGTTTATACCAGTGCATAGATGAATCATGGAATATACAGTACTACACGTGCCGCCTGGGCGAAGCCACAGCAGTGCCGCCGTCAGGCGATACCGATGGCAAGGTAGTAGAGATGCGACATTGATAACAAACCATCGATGTTACCAAACATGAATGGGCAAAATTAAAACATCGATGTTTGGTGAAACTGTCGAGTGAGGAATATATCGCTTACTGGGTAAACCTTACCGCAAACTTGTATTATTATATATCGACCAAAAACCATCAATATTTTTAAACATTGATGTATATAGAAGTGGGCTAGAATTTTTTTAACGTTTGCCTTTGCGGGGGCAGAATTTAATGAGATTGGCCGTGCCTATTAATTTAAATAATTGATACTTAACTGACAAAATAGTAAGAACAATTAACAAAACTTGAGCCAAAAGGCCTGAGCGCTCGGGGCCATCTCAAGAAGCCTGAGCTTCCTCTGTTCGTCGCAGAAGAATGCGAGAAGCAAAGGGAGGCCTTAACGCTTACTGCACATGCGTTGATCGCTTCTCCATGTGCTGAATTTTCAGGTCACTGGAGACGTTTCTCCGCGGAGAAATAGTCCACTCGATGAAGGTAGATTAAACAGCAATCGCTTCGTGAACAGACAAAAGTATCATCAGGTATTATGTTTTGAAAACATCGACATTTATCCGATAGGGGAGGCGATGGCGGCTTGAGGAAGTCGTGCTGCACCGTGGGTGGACGCGAGCGGGAAATGGGGTGTTGACGGGCGAGGTCGGCGGGTCGTCTCGATATACGGCGTTGTTTCCGGGACCTATCCAATGTCGTGACTGGTCCATGGTCCAGGAGAGTGGAATCCAGTGTCGTACCTCGGACGTGCGCGGACAAACACCGAGACAAGAAGCCTGGAGTCGCCAGGCTAGCGACAGCTGACAAAAGTTCGAAGCTGGTACCGGGAGCGGTAGCTCATCAACTGATGTCACTACAGCGCCTCTGACCGGGAGATCCTAAGTTCGAGTCCTGATGGCGGCAGGATTTTCGACACTAGCTTTTCAGCTATGTCGAATTCAATCGCTGTCTGGAGGAGAATTCTAGCGACCGGCTGCTCTGATCGGTAGTTTTCCGTGGTTTCTCCGATCAACACCAGGCGAATGCCGGAGCAGTACCCTACCAAACGGGCCACGGACCGCGCACGATCTGTCCTTCCTCTTCCTTGTCCTATCCTCTCCCCTTACACACACACTTACACTAACATGCACTACACTACCACATATTCCGGGAGGCTGGTCGGGAGCTTAGAGCTTGTCCCGGTTGGGGCGGTGCCCCGCTGGTGGGAGAGTCCTGGTTAGGGGGAACCCCAGTACCCGACGGTAGGTCGGCGCCGGATCTCGCCATCCAGCGGGGAAAGATCACCGCGCATATCCCGAAAAAAACATGCACTACACTAACGGGACTAATGACCAAAGCAGTTGAGCCGTTGCCCGAAAACACGAAAAAATCAATTCGAAGCTGGTCGTGCGGCCAGCAGCCAAGCAGCGCCAGGCTACCTTTCTTGCTCCTATGGCAGCAACTCGCGCTCCCTCATGCTCCAGCTGTGTGGCCAGTCCGCCGTGGCTGTGTGGCGTGTTCCGCCTTCACGGTGACAGACTTAAATTTGCCTGTGTATCGCAAACAGTGGACTCCGGTTACGGTAATGAACTTACGTCACTGGTCTGATTTCAAGTAAGCGTAAGAAGATTCGGTTATAGTGACCCTGAACCTCGGCTATAGTGAACATAGGAAATACAACTTCCTGGAAATTAATTCCCTCCTGGAAAAGAATATATCGCCTCGTGCCACAAATTCCAGCACTAGGCAGCTTATAATACATCGTCGGCCAAAGGTCATAATCGACGGTTTCCTCCTCAGGTGTAGATAGCGGGCCCAGAATGGGGATCTTTCTGATGACCTTACGCCATTCAGTTTCACTGCGGAAACAAAGGCTGCAAGTCCCGTGTGGGCTACAAGTGGCGGCGGCGACTCGTGATTCCTTGTTTCAGTTTCAAGCTTGGTGGAACTTGATATTACGTTGGTAACAGGAAGCACGTGACTGGCGGAACCTGGCGATATCCGGCGTGCCGTGCGGAAAAGCGATCAGTTTCATTAGCGGCTTGCAGCATCCCGCTGACGAAAGCATCTCATCATGTTCAAGCATCATTGAATCATGTTATTAGGCTAGTAAAAGGGCCATCTGAGAGTATGTTGGTGTTCCAACAATAAAAGAGACATTGAAGGGTGGTAAGAATGCGTTATGATACTTAAGAGACAGTGGAGAATGCAAAATCAAGTATGGAGAGAGCACAAATTCTGAAGAAGGATCTAGAGAAATTATTATTGAAAAATGTACGAAGCAACCACTTGAAAATAATTGATTTTAAAAAAAAAATAAAGATATTGAAAGTTTTAGTTCGTACTGTTAATGTATTTGGCTGTTTCTCTATATTAATAAAATCAATCGTCATGGAGAAATTCTATTTAATTTTGACATCATCGGATATAGTGAACCAAAAATGCTAATCCCCCGAAGTTAACTATAACCGGTGTCGACCATTTTAAATTGTCGACCATTTTAAATTATGAGTTTTTCTTTCGCATTGTGGTTCATTAGAATTGTTACAAAGTGGATAAAACCGTGTACGATACTAGTGATGTAACATTGCAATTCTCGGTTGGTTACGAAACTCGACTAATCGCCTCTTTTGAGAATACTCTAATCTCGCATAGTAATAACTTGTGGTAATATTGATGTTTTATATCTATTGTGTTCGAGCAAACAATCTACGCTTTTAACTTTCGCGTACACGTAGTGTACGTATGTGCAGTCTTATATACGTAGTTTTGAGAAAGTTATGTAAAACTGTGGAAAATTGATTTCTAGATTTTAACGGAATACACGTTTAGAGATCTTCTAATACCGAAGTACACTTTTTTCTGAAAACGTCCGTCCATTCATCCGTCCATGTATCTGTCCGCCTATCTATTCGTATGTCTGTATGACTTTATCCGTATAAATGTTCGTCCATCTGTCAGTCAGTCCGTCTGTGTGTTTGTCCATCTGTCTGTCCGTCCGTCGACCCGCATCTCTGTCTGTCTGCCTGCTTTTCTGTTTCAGACTATTCGAAGAACTGACAATTTTTTGAGTGTAACAAAAGATAAAACATTTTCTTGAATCTCCCTAAGCATCATTACTTAATCTAAAACACTACCAACATGTAATTTATCATCTATGAATTCAATTACATGTCCCAGGTGTGTTGTCTTGTAATGACACTTGCGTGGCAGCGCCTACCGGCCTCGCCGGAGACCGCAGCAACCCCGCCCAGCCCCAGGCGCCCTTCGCCTTATATCCGCCGCCACCGCCGGCACTTCCCCTCCCTTCCCATCGATTGGGCGCGTGCGGTTGCGGTCTCCCGCGATCCGGCGGGCCGGGGTGGGGAGAGAGGAGGATTCCCAATAGGAGTGGGAGATCTCACAACTGCAAATAGCCGCTGCTTGGACCTCCCGTTGATACAGTGTATTCTTAATTATTAAACATTTTAATACTCAAGTCACACAAGGACGACAAGCTAGTAGAAAATTAAACTCGCTGCTCTGGGGAAAAGAAATATGCAGGTCTATAAAGAAAAAAATTTTTGACTATATCATACAACGTATAACCCTGTATGGCTCAGAAACATGGGAATTACGAAAGGAGAAGAGAAAAATTAATGAGTCTACAAATGGAGTTTTTGAGAAGAAGTTGTTAAGTATCTAAAAAGGAACATATTAGAAATGAAGAAATCATTAAGCGAATGCAGGTTGAAAAGTCAATTATAGATGAATTGGAAACACGAAGGTTGAAATGGTACGGACATGTGAAAAGGCTTGATTGTGAGAGATGGCCCAGAAAGGTTTGTGAGTGGGTTCCTTTTGACAGAAGAAAACGAGGTAGACTCAGAGAGGAATGGAAGAAGCAGATTTTTAACGACATGCAAAGGAGAGGTCTAGAAGAGAATGACTGGAATGATAGTGGGGTGTGGAGATTGGGATGTGAGAGACGTCCACAAGAGCTGTAAAATACTCACAAGAAGAGAAGAGAATACTCGTTGTGAAACACTGGTTGAAATACACAAGTGTCTAAACAGTGTATAATCAGTGTATAAACGACCTATTGTTTCGTTTATTAATCATTAAATACATACGGATAAAAACCGGGAATAAAATTAAGGAAAGTTAGATTCTTGAAGGTTCTTTATGGAATGTGGGAGAGCATACGTCACTTCGAAAAAAAATCGCAGTTTAATGTTAAGTTATCAGTTAACAATTTTGCACATGTAATTTGACTTTTGAATTCATTCCGTTGCATAATTTTACAATCAATATATACCATTAAGTAAAATAAATAACATGATTTTCCTTATTTATTCGAAAAGAACACAAGTAGAAAAAACATCTGCGTTTTATGAAATTGTATGTTAAATATTTTACCTCCACACAAGTTATGTCAGAAGGTCACTAGTAGATGTTCCACCTACAAAACGTTCTGGCTACGGCTCCGAGCCTTGTGAACTTATATACTCGTAGTTAATATTTGCTGCAAGGCGTTTTAAATATTTAAGCAAACTCTCTATCCGCGTATTCAAAACAGATCATCATCAGATGACTCTCTCTGACCATCGAAATCCATTAGTTGGTTAAAAAGTAATGAAAAACTCAAATTCTACAGCGAAAAACAAAATTCACCAGTCAGTCACGAAAAAAACAACAGACATCTCAAAATGTTTGGGTTAAATAGAGAAAAGCTCACCTTACGTTTTCTAAAATGATAGGCTGTTTTTGTCCACTAGTTGGTTCGGACTATCCAGCATCAGGTTAGACATCGAAATCGGCTTATCATAATAGACCTCTTTCACCCAGACATTGCCATCTGTTTCATTGTCGCTTTACTACGTCTGTGGTGAACGCTAGCGCCTAAACCGTTCAGATGATTTTTTCCAAACTTGATATAGCCCAATAGACTTGAACTCTGCTGAACTGTGCTCAAGGCCCTGCGAGATTTAAAGTAATGTTTGGAAATTGAGGGTACTTTACATGAAGCTTCAACATCATTTCAAAACTTCCTCCATATGACCCCATATTTTTTATTAAAATTGTTTGCGGATAGCGTATAGAACGCTTAAAAATGACGCGTAGAGAACGCTTAAAAAAAGTGTGAAATTTTATTTCAAATGTCTGAATTTTTGAAAATTCCAAAATTCACAATTTTTTTGGCCTTTTCCTACAACTACAATATTGAAGACATTTTTTCTTGAATGAAATCCATTGTTCAATTAACTATTTTCCCAAAAACTGCTCTAATTATTTTCTTTACATTTTTTCATATGCAGCAAAGGACAATAAAAAAAATTTGTGCTAATTTCATTTTTAGCAAACTCTACGTATTTGCGAAAATTACAAAAAAATTATCATTGCAAAAATACAATATTAATGATAGAGATTTTTTGCTTAAAGAAAATCTGTTCTGAAAAATTGAATCTGAATAAAATCTTGAAATAAGCTGATGTACGAGTTTTTGAGAAAATGTGTAATTTTTGCTCAATTTCTGCTTTAAGTTGCGACTGCAAATTTTTTTGAAGTCTCAAGTATGGCTTCAAAGTAAAAAATGAAAACAAACAATATTCACGGATAAAACAAAATATGCTTAAAATTAAAGCACATTTTCGTTGTACTCTCTGAAATTTCGAAATTGCAAAAGTTAGAAATAATAGGAGAAAATATGTAGTTGTAGCACTACTAGTTTTATTTACGCTCCGATCCGCAAAATATCAATTCGTCAATAGTAATGGTACATGAATGAACCAAAATACATGGTATATGAATCTTGTTGGTTTTGATTTCTTGTTGGACGTTCTAACTTCAATAAAGCTATGAATATTTTCGAGAATATGGTGAAATTTCATTTGACCTACTTAGTTCACTCTAATCGACAAAGCATGTGTGAATTGTGATCTTAACTAAGACGATACAATCAGTTGTTTTGGTAACGATTTGTTGACATTTCAGTTCTATTTTAGAGTGTCCGTATGACTTCAATATCAAATAGTTTGGTTGAGTAGGTTCACACAAACGTTTAGCGTTCGGTTGTTTGAACTTTACATACACACTATCTAACATAAGTCAGATCATATTCGATGTTTCTAAACATCTATCATCACAATACATTAAAAGGTTCACATAATACGCATAAAAACATTCCAATGCTGCCAACAAAGATCATCAGCCTCCTTTTATGCACAATCTAATCACTAAAAGCTGAAAGTAATAATAGAGCAATAATAGAATATATCGCAAAATGTGTAGTCAGTATTTTCGATGCATTACAGCAGACAAGATACTGATATTCACAAAGGTTTTATGTCACTGACTTGGTGATTGAACTGTAGCTGTCACTGAACAAATTAAAAGTTATCTGAGGATATACGTGTTTTTTAACATTTAATTATGTTCTAGTATTACATATTTTGTCAGATGTCGTACAGCGAGAAAGTCGATGTATACAACACTCTGAACACTGAGAAAAGAACATCCTGATTTGTTATCCCTCCTGTCAATTACGATTATCAGAACAGAAGAAAATGAGCTCTGTGTCCGATTGCACTAATCTTTCGCCGAGTAGTGATGCCGCTAAGTCAGGTCATGACCATGACACCAGCTTCAAATGGTAGATGATCATGAAGTCCAAGAAGCATATAATACCGAGCGGTACTAGCAAACAATAAATTTTATGAATTGTACTACATCGTTCAGTTGGTATCAGAAACGTTTTTTTAATAATTTGTGTAAAATGTGTGAAGGGTACGCGTTTGCACTCCCGTGGAATAAATAGTGTGGAAAAAATAATTAAATTTCACTGTATTAAAAATAATAATCTTGTGGAAGTGAATGTACTTGCAACATCACAGTTGAAACTCTATGGTCCGAAGGTTCGGCAATCGAGTACCAAGGACTTTCAACACCAATTAAGTTCCTGGATCGGGCAATGACACTCACTGGAACGAAGTATGGAGCACAGTCTGCTCTAAAGAGTCTTTCCACTGTTTCCTTCAATTAACGGCAGTAGAATGCAGGAGCTGTGTCGAAAACAATAGGCCATGGGCCACGCTCGATTCTTCCTTCTCCATCTAGTCTTATTAGTTTCCTTAGGATTGGGCGAGAGGTCCCGTCCCCATTTACCCCAACTCCGTGAATTTCGGAAGTTTATGGCAGTATTGAAAGAACTTGAATGTTAGGCCAAAACTCAAACGAGGCTACGGGATCTTCGTAATTGTAACAATCTGGTTGAAACAAACATACGATAGAAAATGCTATAACGGGTCTATTAATAACGCAAACATCTATAACCAAGTCATTACTTGGAACAGTTTTAACTCAATTTTATTGATAGGCTTTCTGCCTGTAACTACACCTCTACAGAGATAGTTTATAGCGTAATTAAGAGATGGAGATAACAATAAAGATTTCTGTAAAGAAAATTTTCAACAAGTATAACATCTGTAAAGTCTATAACCAAAGAAAGTATTCAGATCTAAGAGTTACATTATAATGTGATTGATGTTACCGGGCACGGCAACTGCTAACGTCATTGGTCTCGTTAGTATAGTGAATATTTTGTCGTGGGAGACGGCGATGGCTTCCTTGTTGGAGGGTGAGATCGGATTCAGACCTGCACGTTGGATGCCGAGAATGCTTCCCATGAATCTCCCCCCAACCAGACCTCCAGCCGAAACAAGCTCTTTTTCCCGACATGTATGATAGTGTAGTGCATGTGTGAGCGTAAGAGGAGATGATCGGACGAGGAAGACAAAGGAAAGATCGTGCGCGCTTCATGGCCCTTTTGTTAAGGTACTGGTCCGGCATTCTCCTTGCATTGATCGGAGGAACCACGGAAAACGACCGATCAGAGCAGCTGGCACCTAGAATTCTCCTGCAGACAGCGTCAGAATTCGACCTAGCTATTTAGATAAGTGTCGAAAATCCATCACCGAGGGGGCTCGAACCGTCGACTCTGACGATCAGTGTCGCTACAGAGGTGGCAGTAATGATGGCCCTGATCTAAACTCAGCCGGTAGCTATAATGCAGGGTTGTTCAACTTACAAGGTCTCAAGAGCCACAACTAAAACTTTTAATATGATTGCTCTATTTATAGTACTTGAGCGATCCACACCTGACTTCCCTGTACTATTTACCACGGCAGTTTGCCCGGCTATCCTGTAACCGGGGGGGGGGGGTGGAACCGTGCGTGATATCAGGCCGTACGATGTATAACACAGGGAAAAACATTGGGATGATTTTAAATGCCTGAATTTAACAGTGGCACCTAGAATTCTCCTGCAGACAGCGTCAGAATTCGACCTAGCTATTTAGATAAGTGTCGAAAATCCATCACCGAGGGGGCTCGAACCGTCGACTCTGACGATCAGTGTCGCTACAGAGGTGGCAGTACGATGGCCCTGATCTAAACTCAGCCGGTAGCTATAATGCAGGGTTGTTCAACTTACAAGGTCTCAAGAGCCACAACTAAAACTTTAATATGATTGCTCTATTTATAGTACTTGAGCGATCCACACCTGACTTCCATGTATTATTTACCACGGCAGTTATCCTGTAACCGGGGGGATGGAACCATGCGTGATATCAGGCCGTACTATGTATAACACAGGAAAACATTGGGTTTTAAATGCCTGAATTTAACAGTTAGAATTCTCCTGCAGACAGCGTCAGAATTCGACCTAGCTATTTAGATAAGTGTCGAAAATCCATCACCGAGGGGGCTCGAACCGTCGACTCTGACGATCAGTGTCGCTACAGAGGTGGCAGTAATGATGGCCTGATCTAAACTCAGCCGGTAGCTATAATGCAGGGTTGTTCAACTTACAAGGTCTCAAGAGCCACAACTAAAACTTTTAATATGATTGCTCTATTTATAGTACTTGAGCGATCCACACCTGACTTCCCGTACTATTACCACGGCAGTTTGCCCGGCTATCCTGTAACCGGGGGGATGGAACCATGCGATATCAGGCCGTACGATGTATAACACAGGAAAACATTGGATGATTTTAAATGCCTGAATTTAACAGTGGCACCTAGAATTCTCCTGCAGACAGCGTCAGAATTCGACCTAGCTATTTAGATAAGTGTCGAAAATCCATCACCGAGGGGGGCTCGAAACTGTCGACTCTGACGATCAGTGTCGCTACAGAGGTGCGTAATGATGTACCTGATCTAAACCAGCCGGTAGCTATAATGCAGGGTTGTTCAACTTACAAGGTCTCAAGAGCCACAACTAAAACTTTTAATATGATTGCTCTATTTATAGTACTTGAGCGATCCACACCTGACTTCCCTGTACTATTTACCACGGCAGTTTGCCCGGCTATCCTGTAACCGGGGGGGGGGATGGAACCATGCGTGATATCAGGCCGTACGATGTATAACACAGGGAAAAACATTGGGATGATTTTAAATGCCTGAATTTAACAGTGGCACCTAGAATTCTCCTGCAGACAGCGTCAGAATTCGACCTAGCTATTTAGATAAGTGTCGAAAATCCATCACCGAGGGGGCTCGAACCGTCGACTCTGACGATCAGTGTCGCTACAGAGGTGGCAGTAATGATGGCCCTGATCTAAACTCAGCCGGTAGCTATAATGCAGGGTTGTTCAACTTACAAGGTCTCAAGAGCCACAACTAAAACTTTTAATATGATTGCTCTATTTATAGTACTTGAGCGATCCACACCTGACTTCCATGTATTATTTACCACGGCAGTTTGCCCGGTTATCCTGTAACCGGAGGGGGGGGATGGAACCATGCGTGATATCAGGCCGTACTATGTATAACACAGGGAAAAACATTGGGATGATTTTAAATGCCTGAATTTAACAGAAAAAATCCCATTTTTGTTTTTACATTAAGGGGTTGTTGACCCCGAAAGGGCGGGTTCGCTAGGTGCTCAATGTTCTCGCCCGACATGAATGTACGTAACTTTTACTTTTGACTATAACCTTTTGCGGGACACAATAAATGGCACTGCGGATCGTCAGTTGGACAACCCTGTTATCATTTTTTTTACTGTATTTTAATCTTGGAAAATGTTTACCAACACAAGTGAAACCCTTCCTTATTGAAAACGGTCAATTCGTACATTTCTTATGGGGCATACCCTAGCAAATCCAGGTCCTTGCAAATCGCGAGCTGTGACGTGGAGACCGATCGACGTGCAAGAAGAGCCGCACCGCTCGCCTCTCGGGTCCAGAGATTCAGCGAAGGCCGAAGTTCACGCAGGCGGGCGCAGTAGATTTGACTTGCGGATGGCGCCGGCGAACGGCGAAGATTATGCTCCGGCGCGGGTGGCGCGCAGTGGGAAGATGCACCGCCAAACGACGCGCAAAACGTCAAGAAAGTGCACCGGCGTAGGCGGCTCAGGGCATCAATTGAGTGCCTCTGACCAGGAGGTCCTACGGTTCGAGACTCGATGTTGGCAGTATTTTCGACAATAGCTAGATGTATAGATGGTAGTCGTATCTCATATCCGGCGGGGGAAGATCACCACCACCACTTCCTGTGGAAACAATATGCACTACACTTACGAGAATTATAACCATAGTAATTGACGCGGTCGGAAACACCAAATAATCAATCAATCAGTTAATTAATAAGGACTAAGTCTTAGCTGTAACCAAACAACCCTCTCTATCATATGCATATCTAACATTCGGGCTTTTGAAACATTCTGCACTGAAGAAGGTTCCTCAAGGTAGCAACTAAGAGAAACATAACTTAACAGCAACCAATAGAATCACCACAAATAAATAAATTGGAGTGTTTTGTAGTTTACAGAGGAGCAACTGAGTTTGCAACAGAGTTTGCAACTGAGAGTCCATTTTGCTCCATTCAATGTTTTAGTTAGATTAGAATGTTTTGTGAATTTCAGGTTAATTTTAAGTCATTAATTATGCATATTGAAAAGTAAATGTTACTGATCTCTTTGTAGATCTTTCCAATAATCAAAATATATTTAAGAATAATTTCGTTCCGTTTCATTTTTTTGGAGGTGATTGAGAATACTCGGCTGGATTCCTCGACATTCTTCTAGGTCCATGCTTCCATCGTCATTCATTACATTATTATCAGTATCAAATTTATCATTAATGTTACGCTTGGAAATTATCACAACAGTTTTAATGTAAGAACTTTATTTTACAATTATACAAACATGTTTCAAACACAGAACAAAGGCTAGATCGTTTTGACAACTAACCAGGACGCACAGTCACGGGCGTACGAGGAAAAAATGATGAGGGGGAGAGAAGGAAAAAGAAACAGGTCTTCTTTGTATGCAGCATCTGATTGAGCATTCTCGGACATTGCCTGGATACAAATCGATCTCAACAAGTTCTGTAATGGAAGCTCACGTTAAATATCACTGAACTACATGAATAATGTCTAAAGAAATACCACTACAGTTGCAACGTTTATCCCCTTGTTTAATTATAAATCTTCTTTCTTTGCCATCAAAATAAATTTAAGAACTGCATCTTCACAAGGAAACAAAGGTCTTGAAAATTGATGATATAATTAAAAATCATCACTCGTAGTTTCTTAAGTATCCATGACAAATTATAGCGTCATGTACTGAATTGTATTGTATCTCCCTTTCCAAATGTAATTGCAGTATCAGTTTATGTTTCAAAGACCGATGACGTAATACTGGACGATTATCCTACATTACAAGAGAACCTGACAAAAATAATATAATGTCGAAATAAAAAGCTGACCTTTCACACATTCATGCACTCTCTCCTCCCTCTCTCAATCTCTCTCGCACATCTTGTTCTATATACAGATTATTTCAAGGTTATAAGAACAGGTATACGAGTAATTGGGATCAAAGGAATAAAGTGCCGAAATGGGTCCAAGGGCTACTTCGAAATATAAGGCATAATGACTCTGCTAAAAGGGTGTAAGGGCTACCTCAAAACCGGAAGTGGGAACAGGCCGATATTCTGTGTGGTGGTGTATTCCAAAAGCTGTGGCCCACGCAGTACCATGATCATAACGAATGTTCACTTCCGTCCCAAAACGGATGTGTGTGTGTGTGTAAAACTCAGAAATGGTGTAGATGGAGGTCATCAATAGCTAGGGAAGTTGAAACACCTCAATAATTGTTTTTCCCCTAGGGCGTTATCCAACCGATAGTCAGTAACCCTTTACATCCCGATGAGACGCATAGCCGACCATACAGTAGACACAACACTTGCGGGATCTGATCTGGGGTCAGCAGAACGCGAGGCCTTCCGCGACAACACATATATGAGAGACAAGGGACAAACAACCATGTCCAAGGCGGGTCTCGAACCCGCGATCCTTCGGACCGAAGCGCTGAGTCGGTATACGATCTTAGTCACGTCGGCCATCCGGGTTAGCATAAATAAATAATAAAGATAGTTCAGATTCTTACTTCCCCCTTGAATCATCTGCTCCGTTATTCAAATGTATTGGTTTTTATTAATTGCATTTCATAAAATATTAAATGTAATATGTGATGCATTATACTCTTTATATCTCAATATAATGTTTGCACATCGTCTTCCTTTCACCTTATCTAGTGCTTTTCATGTTCAAAAACTTCCAGGTTGCTAAAAGTGATGGGAGATCCTTCGATATCCCATTGACGAACAAGACTAAAAATATTGTTAGATATTTGTCAGGGATATTCTAATAAATTCCAAGGATACATAAGCTATTGTGGATCACAGTTCGACTAGCCTGTCTAAAAGAATAGGCTTTGGAACAGAAAAAGAATCATTTATTTTACAAGGCTGATACGAAGGGAAATTTTTAAGTCGTCAAAAATGTTGGTAACAACTCAGAAATATTTCTATAGCAAGAAACGAGTTGAGAGATTTTACCTAAATGGTTTCAATGTCACTGTAGCCATTTTAAATCTGCCATTTATCGAATTTTTCGTTTTCCTAAAAAAATAGATTTTGAGACATAGGTCATTCTCATTCTCAGCATGTTACATTTAAAGAATGGCCTCAGAAAGGATTGTCAGCAGTGGCGTTGCACACCCAATGATGTGCAAATCGTGTGTGAACGCCTAAGAAAATAAAACAAATAATTTTCCTATGAATTTATTTAGATTTTTTATTTATTTGGTCTTCCGTGCGATCGGCGTCAAAGATCGGCACCAGAGCGTCCATGCAACGCAGGTAGTGTATCTTAGGCCATTGGCGAATGCCTCCAACGTCGTCACGTCGGATGGGGAGGCGGCAGCGCATGCTCGCGACGTCCCCCCACTCACGGACAAAGCGTACCAAGGCGTTGGATCTCTTTTTGACAGCCTGCTGGAGAACGAGAGTCCGTGATCGTGATATTCTCCATTGCGCGTTACTGTCTTTAGCGATACTCATGAAATTAGTGTTATATTGTGATAAGGATAGTGAAAAAGTGGAACAATAGTTTTAAATAATTGCTTTCCTTTCCTGTCGTATGAAGAAAATAAATAAGTAATTGAGTAATGAACGATCGTGTCATAACCTGATAATTTCAGAATTTAATTTTTAAAACGAGAACCGAAGAAAGGGAAAAGCATCAAGCATGTCTTTTTAAATACTTTAAAGTGTATTATTCCAACCTTTGCAATAGAAAATACAACATCCTCATTGTTGTTATTCTGGACTATCTTTCCCTCATTCTTTCAACATTATAATTTAAAATAAATAAGGATTTTGTTTACATAATTCAATTTTACTCTAAATATGTAAGCGAAAAGAGTAGTGTGTGGGTTAACACATTCCTTCTCTACCAACGCCCTAGGTACAAAGTGATTACAGACGTCATTGATTGTCAGAGCACGTGATTATAGTTTTCAAGTAGAACGCGGTCCAATAACAGATAGGAGGAGAGGAACGGGTCAATATAAGTACAAAGAAGAAGATGAAGAAACATAAAATATTTGAATAAACAACAACAACAACAACAACCACAACAACTTCTAACTCTCGTAATTACCCACAGTCCATTCTTTTTAAGAGTCGTCTTAATGAATTTAATCTCTCATCTAGGCAATGTCATCTCTCTTCTTTAATAATTTGTTGATATGGGACAATCTGCTGAAAGTATGTGCACATTTTTTATTTGAGATACACAATTTAATTTATTATTTTCATTCAGAATTTCAAAATGTATGACACTCCCATTATTTAGAATAGTTTTTCACCCACACAATTCCCAAATTCGAGCCGTATGTGATCAAAAGGGTTTAGCTCAGGCATGTCAAGGTCGCGGACAAGGTAACAAGCTTACTAGGGCTTGAGGGCACGGTGTTTACAGAAATTGGCGCGAGATTTAAAAGTAAGGATTGTACAAATTCCTCCGGAGTGGCGGTACGTCACTGGATACCTGGCCCATAACAGTGTTTGGGAGAAGTTACTTGACAGTTATTGTCACAAATTTATCTATATTAATACCCATTTTCTCTTTAGGTAAAGAAATGATCCATTAAAATGAAATAGTACATCATTCTAATTACAAATACTCAGTTGAGAGTAAAATTTAAAAAATTGAATCAAAATAATACTGATTTTATAATTCTGTTTACTTGAGTGATATAAAAGCATAATCTTCCTACGTTAAGGTTAGAAGGCTTCACAGACAAATATTCTTATCTATTAAAAGCGCTTTCCGTCTATTTTTACTAAATAATTAAAAATTGATGAATGCAATAAAGAACTGAATGATTCAATAACACAACACAAAACGAAAACAAGAAAAGAATTTACTATTCAAACATTTCGGTCACTTAGCAAAGACGTACAGCCCTTTCTAGATTTTAAGGGGAAATGAGTTTAGAGTTAGGGGAAGTTGCCCTTGCCCGTGTCCGTACAAAAGCCAGGCTTTCCAAGCGGGCAAGTAGCTCGTGCGGGAGCGGTTTGACATGCCTGATTTAGCTTTTAAGTGGGGAATGAATTTGGGGATTTCTCTACTATCGTCTGGGCGTGGCGTAACGTTTTGGCGCAGTCGTTACGAGATATGCAAATGTCAAGGGCGAGGTTTAATCGGTAGAGGCTGGAGGGGGCTGGAGGGGTGCAGTGATTTCTCGAGCAGGATGCCCTGCCTCTTCATCAACAGAAATGTTTGGGATCCATTAACGTAATTTTATACTTCGTTATTATTCACACAAAAGTGTAATTTATTTTTCAAATAATAGTCTAATGTTCCAGGCTCCGTGGACCATTGAATTAACTAGAAGCGTTGTGAGAATTTTCAGCCTGGGAAATCTGAAGGGAAAATTTGGCAAAACAATATTAAAATGAAACTAATAGCTGCTTATTGTCGTAACACTTCAATCTCAAAATTTTGCAACATTTCCGTATCAACCGTAGGAGACGAAGTTACTGTAAATTATTTACGATAGATTTTCGACTGTAAAAGTAAACATTTTTTCCGTAACATTTCCAACTGCCAAAAGACAACCACTCACAATTAATAAGAATTAATTTTTTATTTCTAGTGGAGGAATCCTTCCCTTATCTTTCACCATCTACGCGTACGCTCTAATAATTATCGTATTAAACAAAACGATCTGCTTAGCAGCGACGGCGAACTATCTTGGATTACGAGCGGTTTTTTATGACTCTACAAGTCAAGATCCTATTCTGTAACTTGCTAATCATATTGCAAGTCCTAAAGGCAAGGCCAAAGCCGATACGCAGCGAGATACTCACTGTTCCCTAGCTTGACCCGCATATCAGCTATGAAGTTGAGTACGAAACGTAGTGTAAGGTTAGGTCACGGACAGCGCTAAAGGACCCAATACGCTAAGCTTTGTGAAATTGAAAGTTTTTGATGATGCCTTTTAACTAACTTTGCATAGTTTATTCTACTTTATTCCCGTTTCGATTCTAAATAGTTTAAAATGTAATTTTTTATTATATTACTTTGACATTGGTGCATTTCCCTTTGGCCAGGTGCCTTGCCTTCTGGCTCAAAAATAAAACGAAATATTTACACATTTCGACAAATACGATTTTTTCAATTATTTTGGGTGCGATATTTTCAAAAATGTATATATTTTTGTAAATGTTGATATCTCTGTGTGATATCTCAGAGATGCTCACAATCATCAAAGATATACTATATCACAATTCGATCGACTAAACAAAGAAAAAATATCTCCCAACAAATGGGGTTTGATGAGGTTATTTCGACAATATAAATAGTTTCCACATAAAGACAAACATTTGTCTGCAAAAAGTTGTTCATCAGACTTTTTTTTGTGAGAATTTTCAATAATTTAAATATAAATTGTTTAAACATTGGTGAAAAAAAATACTCTCACATTTTGGGGCGAATTTCAAATTTTTGAACTAAAAAAACCTGGTTTCAATTGTTTTTCACAATCGTCCATATTGTTTAAAAATATGAAAAAAATATATGTTATAGAATGTTACAAGATACATTTTAGGAAAATTAACTGTGTCAGTACTCCAACACTATCACGTCGAAAATTCATTTCTAAAATTTGTTTATTTTTTCCCTATTTGAATTTGGCATCAGAATTAGTTTACAAAAATACCTTAAAATTCAACTGTTTTTACCCGTCACTCCAATTTTTTAAGCCTGATTCATGCAATAGAATCTGAGAAAAAATAAAATATGAAAAACACGCGTCTCGTATCTCTGTAACAGATTGCCCTAGGAGGCTGATTTTTTTGGGAATCACCGTCATTTCTTATTCTCTTTCATATGAGCATCGCAATTATCGATTTGATTTGGGAGCAGCTTTCGCCACCTTACTCGGCTATACACTTCCTCCCCACCTCTAAGATACATTTTGGAACTGCTTCTGGACCGTTTTAGGTACTTACCAGGAGATTATTTGCATTCGGAAAGAAGAGCTAGAGGATGAACAAGTCAGTGCATACAAAATGTGAAACATCTCGAATAGTGTCATATATTATTTTAGTGAAGAAATATGTTTAGGAAATAATATATTTTTCGTAGTAAACATTTCATAAAGATAATTTACATGGTAACAGATATTCAGCAAAATATTGTCTTTGGCCGTGAAATAAGCGCTAATGATAAAACTGTAAAATGACTTTGTTCTAGTTGTCCCATTTTCCTTGTGCACCTACGACGTGATCGCGTTAAAAACAAACGTGTTCAACATAATGTGCTCCATCAATTCAATTACGACGGCGGAGAATGAAAAGTTTGTACCTTTATACGTGCAAAGACTAAAACAAGAAGAGAGCCCCTCTGCCCCCCCTACTGAACCACGTTTTATACTAAACTTTTTTTTATTTACAAATTACTTTTTTTTACTAATTATTAAATAAAAAATTCAAGTACAAAGTGAATGAAATAATAAAAAAAAATTCAATTGGTTTAATGTTGAACCATTTACAGGATGCCAGAGAGTTTGGAGAGCCTCCTCAGCAAGTGTCATAAATCAGTTTTCCCAAATTATTAGCTTAAAATGAGGAGGGGGTAGGAACTGGGCAAATTTATGGAAATAAAATGTTTTATTACGTAGGTCTACAGGACCCTCTTGAAATTGTCCGAGGGGCCGCGTTTCCCCCTATACGAACGTTTATGAGAGTACCTGACAGAGTCGTCCAGAGTGTGGGGCAGCTGGTGCAACTTGCTCACGCCCCCAATTAAGTGGGGCCCCGAAAATGTGTATAAAATAAATTTTGGGTATCTTTACACTTTTTGAAAAAACTACACTTTTTTGGAAAAACATATATTTAATTGTAGTTAAAATATAAAACACTTCGAAATATAGTAAGAAACATAATAATAATAATAATAATAATAATAATAATAATAATAATAATAATAATAATAATAATAATAATAATAATAATAATTAATAATAATAATTAATAATAACAATACTATCCGGCGCGGATAGTCGAGATCACTAAGGTTGAAGAGCCCAAAACAGTCACGTGAACTTACCCCCAGGTAAATATGATTTGGCCTCGGTGGGCACAATTGCACGTTCGCATGGTCCTAAAATGACCAATAATAATAATAATAATAATAATAATAATAATAATAATAATAATAATAATAATAATAATAATAAACTCGTATGAGGGAAACTTTTGTTTGAAACAAAACGGCCACCGTGGATGTACTTCCCCAGGCCCCTCAGGGCGCCCCTGGTTCCCCATATCCCACTTCCACGAATCCGCGTATTTCGGCCCACAAACAGGACATTGTCACCCACACTGCGATCTCTTTAAATGAGCCACTGTGCTGCACGTTCTTGGCCGCTGCACTGGTGCATCGCGGCCGGGTCGGGGCGGCGCGGCGGCGGCGGCCAGCAGGAACTCCGTCACCGCGTTCTATATGTGGCGTGGCCCATAAATTCCGCACACGCGACGCTCCGAGGGACGAGGGAGGGGGGTCAGGAACAGCATGGCGCGCGGCGCAACGCGATCTTCAAGTGTGTACGCTTCCCCGGAGCAGCTGTTTGATTAAGGTGCCAAGGTCTTATGCAGATGCGTGTAAATAAGAGGCATACGCGAACCCACACTCGCACAACTTTCACGCTAACTCACCTAATGAAATTTGTGCGGCCGATGCCAAGACGTTACATTGCGTCAATGCCTTGAGAGTAAGTTACGACATCGTAATGTCAAATAGTTCCTGAACTGGCCGTGACATTTAAATACGCATATGCGTCGGAAGAATTTGGTGAATCTGATTGGTTCTTGCGGCATTATCGAAACGAAAGCTCTGAGGTTATGTCTGAGTTGAAGGTCGTGAAACGTCTAAACGGTTATGGTAAAGTTTGATAATGTTTGTTTAATATTTTTCCTGTCCAACTAATGATAACTAACGATATATGTACCACAACAACGAAGAGTGAGTGACAAACTACTGACAACGAAGAATTTCCACTTTCACCATCTCGTACCCAAAGAGTCAATGCATCGCCATGAACAATATTGACCAGAACGAAAAGAATGGGATTCTTTCCCTGCAACAGAAACTGCAAACGGAAATGCACATCACATATCAAAAAGTGTACAATACAAAATTAAAATGAATCTATGGCGGAATTGATGAGAAAATAACAAGAGATCAACTAAATGCACGTGTGTCTCGATGAAAATAGCTGTTAGAATAGCCACAGAGAGAGGCAAAGATGTAGAGATATAAAGAGAACGAGGGAGGGATGAAAAGTAAGAGAAGAGGGAAAGAGAGGGAAGAGGGAGGGAGAGAAAGTGGAAAGAGATGGAGAGAAAGGGGAGAGAGGGGGAGAAAAAGGGGAGAGAGGGGGAGAGAAAGGGGAGATAGAGGGAGAGAAATGGGAGAGAGAGGGAGAGAAAGGGGAGAGAGAGGGAGAGAAAGGGGAGAGAGAGGGAGAGAAAGGGGAGAGGGAGGCAGAGAGAAGAAAAGAGACGAAGAGAGATGAAGGGTGATGAGAGAGGGGAGAGAGAGGGGCGAGAGACGGAGGAGGGAGAGGAAAAAAGAAAGAGAGGGGGTAGAGGGAGGGGGAGAGAGGAGGGAGAGGTTTTATGGTACGAGGGAAGTGGAAACAAAGGGGGAGGGGCAATGACAATGCGTATTACATCAATAGGAAACAAAACGAACACTTGAAGCTATAAGAGGTATAATTGAATTTTAATAAACAAAGTAACCACAATGAATATAAAAGAATACGGGAATGAGAAGAAGGGGAAGAAGGATAAGGAGGAAACATATAAAGAGACCAGAGTATAGAGAACACTGAAGGAAGAAGCAAAAGGAGAAAGAAGCCGTGCAAGGGAGACGAAAGCGTAAGCGAGAAGCGCAAGCGGCTGGCGCGAGAGGGCCAGGGGTCGCGGCGCGGCGCGTGGCAGGCAGATGCGCCCTGCGCCGCTTGGCAAGGCCGCGCCCGCGTCTGCGCAGCCTTATCTGCGCGTACCACTGACCCAGTGCCTCCCGCCGGCAGCCCCACGACCTCCGCTCGCTGCGCCCCGCCCCGCCCCGCCCCCACGCTCGGCTCTTCAGCTCGCACTTCGCACACACTCGCACGCGCTTATGCAATATGTGCAGCTTGCATGCAGCGTTTGGAAGTCCCCCCGGCTTCTGTGCACCCGTAGTAATTATTACCAATCTCAACTGAAAAGCTATAGATGTTTTACAAATTGTTTTACAAGCCTGATTTTTAGCAACACAGTCTTAAAACGGATGAACTCAACCTATTGCTAGAAAATATAGGATTGATTCGAACAATCAATGAATGTAGCACGTATTATTTGTAAATCAATTAAATTTCATAATCGTATGAAATCATACTATTAATACTAATAATTTTTATTTATAATTAGACGATTATTGGATGATTGCATTATTATTTATTACTCTAATTGTTACAATCCGATTCCTAAAGGTAGTTGAGATGTGGGACATCTGTACAAACTAAATTACGGAAATAATGCGGAGTGGATCTCTACTTCGAACAAAAAAATGCATTTTGGGGCGATTTCCTGGTAATTCTCAAATATTAAAATAATTTTTCTGGCAACTCGATTATCCAATAATATCAAATGAAATTGTTGAAGCCGATTAATTTTACAGCAAAATAACTTATATTCATTTGCAAACGTTCCTGCGCGCAGCCAAAAGCGCACGCAATCACACTCGGCTTGGCGTCGTCCCGCGTGCGCCGCGGGGGTCCCCACCGCGCATGCGCGGGCGCCATGTCGTTTGCGCGCGCGACCTTGCGGCAGCTCTACGCAAACAAGCGTCCTCCCCGCTCCCTGCCCCGCGGAGGGACGCGCAGCCAAAGTCCGGAAGGAGGACGGGCGGGTGCGCGCGTCCTGCGTCGCTTACGAGCGCGCGCCCCTCCACGCCCCGGCTCCCACCACCCACTCCGCACCGCCTAACACTGCACCGCCCCGCCCCGCCCCACCCACTCCACCTACACCACCGAGCCCCGCTCCACCACACTCTGCACTGCCCCGTCCCGCCCATCATTGCACCGCTCCGCCCCAACCACTCCACCCAGACCCGCCCCGCCCGTTTCACACCTGCTCGTCCTTTCCCACACTGCACCGCCACGCCCCAACCGCTCCACCCAGCCCAGCCCGTCTCCGCCCCGCCCCACTCCTCCTGGTTACCTCGCCTCACTCCATACCTCCCCGTCCTACTCCACACTGCACCGCCCCGCCACACCAACTGCACCCATCCCCACTTCGTCCCGCCACACACTGCCCTGTGCCTCCCCACACTGTACCGCCCCGCACCACCCGCTCCACCCACCCCGGCCCCGCTCCGCCCCGCCCGCTTCATCCCGTCCTACTCGGCACCGCCCCGTCCCGCCCTACACTGCACCGACACGCCCCACCCGCTCCACCCAGCCCAGCCCGTCTCCACCCCGCCCCACTCGTCCCACTCCACCCGGTTACCCCGCCTCACTCCGTACCGCCCCGTCCCACCCAACACTGCAACGCCCCCGCCCCACCAACTGCACCCATCCCCACTCCGTCCCACCACACATTACCCGTCACGCCCCACACTGCACCGCCCCGCACCACCGCTCCACCCAGCCCGGCCCCGCTCCGCCCCGCCCGCTTCACCCCACCATACTCGGCACCGCCCCGTCCCTCCCCGCACTGCACCGCCACGCCTCACCCGCTCCACCCAGCCCAGCCCTTCACCCCGCCCACTCCACCCGGTTACCCCCCCTCCCCCCTACCGCCCCTTCCCACCCCACACTGCACCGCCCCCGCCCCACCAACTCCACCCATCCCACTCCGTCCCATTACACACCGCCCTGCTCCACCCCACTCTGCACCGACCCGCTCCACGCAGCCTCACCCCGTCCCACCGGCTTCACCCCGCCCCGCACCTCTCCGCCCTGTCCCGCCCCGCCGCGGACCGTCCATCCCGCTCCGCCTCTCCCCGCGCCACCCGCTCCACACCTTCCTTCTCTCCCTCCCCTGCCCCTTCACCACCCCCTCTTTTACCCACCCCTTCCCACTAGCGTTTCCGAACCTCACTCGGTACCGCCCAAACCCGCTCCGCTCTGACGCGCCACCTCGCGCCATGCCCGCTCCGCTTCGTCCCATTGTACGCACCACGACCCCCCCCCCCCAAATCAGCCATTCCCGTCTGTTCCCACCTCATGCTACGGATTTACTGTGCTCAGCTTAGCGCACAGTTATCGACAGCAATCTTGAGACCAATAGCGGGTGAAGTCGCAAAAGACTACTCGCTCGACGTGTAGGTCGAAATAAAAGATGTTCTCAACTGTGGCGGCGGAATGTGCGCTAAATTGTCAGAATGTCACATCCTCTTGATTCTCATTTGTTCGACTAGAGGTGCCCATCAGCCACTGTTGTGAATATTATTATTAAAGCTATAACATCCCTATCCAGAACAAAAGCCTCCCACTCTCAGGTGGGGTTCACAAAGAAGAACTTACAAGGTGAGCTAACACCTGGCGAAGTTAAATTGTTTTCCTATTTATCATTTACAATTTCTGAATATAAAATTATATTATTAAATACATTTTATTAATATTGTACTTACAGATAAATGTATTTTCAGATTAATACCACCAACATGATATTGCATTATGAGATTATTACATATAGAGTCAGCAGCACACTCTGCAGCCACAATTGAGAACAAATTCGATTTAACATGACCAACTGATAGATTTGTATGGTATATAAGTCTGTCTGAAAACCGGCGAATTAGCGGGCTCCGTCATCACTTCGAGTTCGAGATCGATTTGGTGCAGAGGCTCAAAAGTAGTACACGCTACAGTACTTCACGCTGTGCAATAAGTCCCAATTGTAACTGCCCCGCCCCCAATATCCGTCCATCACGCTCACATCCACCCGCCTGCAACAAATCATCTCAAGACATACTCGCTGCCCCACGGTCCCCATCCTGACACGCCCAGCCTGCCCCCCACCCATTCTGTCTACCTCGCCATACACCGTAGCCGCTCCGTCGCCCCTCTCCTACTCTGCCCTATTCTGTCCGCTTCACCTACCTCAAACACCCAACCTGGTCCCGCCCCACTCCGACGGCCAACCTCAAGTCACGCCACGCTACGCTACGGCGCCCAGTACCACAACACACCACGTCACACCACGCCACACTGAAACGCACGTCAGATGTGTGAGTTATGAAGCCTTATGCAACACTTGCGCGCGGCGCAAACCTGCGTTGATTATGCGAAGCTGTCTCGGCAGCCGAGGTGGGGAGGGAGGGGGGCGATGGCAAAAGGAAGGGCTGCATTGAATGAATGGTTGTTATGGTTGTTATATGAACCCAGTAGGCTGCATGGTTTCAAGTTGTGTGGGGGTGCAGAGGAGGAGGGGGGCAAAAGAATTAATGAAGAATTGAACTTGAGTGGAACCTGACAAAAATGATCATGTACTCTCCTCCTCTATCAAGGGAGGTAGTGAAGGCATTAAATCCAGCGCTGTCCTACTCGGGGACAAGTGATTCATTCTTACGAGAGGTGTGGGCGTCATGTGACAGTACATGCCATCGCTTTACAGATGATGATGATGATGATGATGATGATGATAATGATAATGATAATGATGATGATGATGATGATAATAATAATAATAATAATAATAATAATAATAATAATAATAATAATAATAATAATAATAATAATAATATATTGAAAACGAAGGTAGCTGGAAAAAAAAAAATCGGCCATCAACAGCTGGGCTGTACCTACGCTGATATATAGTTTTGGAATAGTGAAATGGTGTGATGCGGACCTAAATTCATTAGATAGACTTACTAGAGGGCTTCATAAAAAATTCAATATCTGTACCCTAACATTTCTGTGATCCGTTTGTATTTACCAAGGAGAGAAGATGGTCGAGGGCGACTTAATATTTTTAAACTCTGCAGAACTCAAGAACAGAAAATGAGAGATGCTATACTTAGGTGTGAGGATTCCCTCATGCCGAAGGTGGTGAGCGCTGACAATGGATACAAAATATTTAAATTCAACAACCAAGACACGAATATTATAATACCAACTCTAAAGGAGGAAATACCAAATTGGCAAAAAATGATGCTTCATGGGAAATTTCCGAACTCTCTGTTGGACCCTACGATTGACAAACCTGCATCCTTAAAGTGGTTGAGAAATGGTTACTTGCACTCGGAAACTAAAGTTTTTGAAGCAGCAATTCAGGATAGAGTAATAAGAACTAAACACTACGGAAAGTCTATTGAGCACATAATGGTAAGGTGTAGTACTTTGTCAAAGAGTGGCTCTTTAGGAAGACATAATAAAGCGGCAAAGCCCATTCACCGAGAACTAGGAATGAAACTTGGAATATTGGAGAATAATGCTTCAGTATACTACAAGTATGAACCAGATGCTGTACTCGAGACGAGGACGTACGTCTTACACTGGGATCGGTAAATTATGACGGGTAAAACAGTTGGCCATAACTGCCCTGCCTTCCTCATATTAGACAAAGAAAAGAAAACAGCTTCTATAATCGATGTTCAAATCCCTTTGACTCGCAACTTGCGGAAGTCTGACGCAGAAAAATTCAGAAAATATGAAAACTTGGCAATTTAGTTAAAAAACATTTGGAAGTTGCACGAGGTCTCCCATTTCCCCATGGTCATATCAGTTGAAAGAGTTATCACCAGGAACTTTAAAAGAAATCTGGAGAAATAAGATATCAAAAATATCTTTAACTAAACCGACAAAGCCATCCTCCTACAAAAATGTTATATTGTCAGAAAATTCTTAAATGCGTGACATGAATTTCCTTCCTGCGCAGTCCGAGCCTAGTCCTAAAACATCCATTGGACAGGTGAAAGTTTTTCCTTCTGAGAAAGTGAGAAAAATCGAAATAATAATAATAATAATAATAATAATAATAATAAACTAGAAGAAGAATTTGGAAAACTTAAAATGGATGAACATTACAGAATTTGTCAAACTGACGTAAATGCTTCTTGGATGGGTTGGATGGATGGGTTGTCAATTGAAAATATCAGGATCAAGCACTGTGTCTCAAGGTCATCGTTGAAGAGCATTGTGATTTTCTAACGATGTAGACCTGGAGAAGATTCCAGAAAGTTTCTGATCTCTTCCAGGAGTGAGCAGAGACGTTCCAGACGTTTTCTCTCTTTATTGGCGAAAAGAAGTCGCATGTGGAGAGCGCCAGAAACATACCAAGGGGCCCCATTGCGCCCTTGCGCGCCGCGTTGGGCAGGGTTGCATTAAACAGCAACAGAAACCGTTAAAACACCGTTTCACTAGTGAGACCGAAACCGTTATATTTATCCTTAAATAACTAGTAAAACCATTACCGAATGAAACGGATTAGTTTTAAAAGTTCATGCGACCAGTATCAGTACTTTCATGCAATCGGTATCACTGAGTTGAAGTTTGAAAATGAACTATTAGGGAAAATAACAGTTGCCTAATTATTTGCAACAGTTGCCTGAGCGTTTTCAAGTACTTGATAAGATATTCTTATTTTATTATTTGATGAATCACATAGTCAAGGGTCTGTTTGTTTTTAACTTTTCAAAATCATGCCCAAGAAATTCTATAGAAACTAAATTAAGGGCAACTCGGATATTTTGAATAAATTGTTGATTGATGTTACCTATAATAAGAAAGAGATTGACCTACATAAAATTTATTTTCACTGGGTTCCGTTTTTTTATTAAAAATTAGTTACTGGATTTCGCTTGATAAGGATCACCTTTGCGACCGGCAAACAATTAAATAATCAAAAATTGTTCTAAAATCAAATTCAGCCGGAGCGCGCATGTCCATGACACACCGTGATGTTACATAAGTGAGTAGCTTCTATGGTAGTGTAGGGTGTAGGGTGAGTAGTTCACCACATCGTGAACTAGTCAGCTACATACAACATGTTTTCTAATGAAACAGTGCAAAGACCGTTGGAAAACACCAGAGGGTCGGTGAAGCAATGAATTATTTCCTCTTTGTGAATCAGTTTCATAGTGATTATCTCTCCACTGTGAGTAAAACCATGACTAAAACGAAGTTGGATTTGTAACTTTTCATATTCATTTAATGATTTTTTTCTGTGGAGCGACAATGATTGTTAAACTGATAGTTCAAGCTCTTTTAGCCTAAAAAATAGGGCAGGTGGAATACTACACAACGTAGAATTGAATTTTCCGAGACTGATGTATGTTTTCCGTGCAAAGGTAAATGCAGTGTTAAACATTCGCCGGCCTCTAAGGCCCAGGGCTTCGGGCGGGGTCCTAATATGCGGAGTATAGGGAACCAGTTAGTACCTGTAAGGAATGGATGTTTTCATTATGCTAGATGTGATGTAATTGGCCTATAGCACCGACAGTATATCACATCTTTACATGATTTCATTCATCTATCTCCATTATTCATAAATAATGATCACCCTACCGACTCTCATTTAGTGAAAGGTAGAGGCAAACGTCGACTGTGTGATCTGCTACCACGAAAACGGGAGGGCATAAAGTCCTAATCTTCCTGTGATGTTTCCAAATGATTATGGCTCTCATTTACCTGTGGTTTATGGCTCGAATGCAGATTCGTACATCAGTAACTTTTATTTCTTTTATTTATTCTCAAATTCACCGTTTCTCCTTAAAGAATAAATTGTGAATAACATGTCTTGAATAACATTTTACTTCCTCGCATACTACATACGTAGAAAAGAGGTAGTTATGTAATACTGCAGCAAAAAATCAGCGATTTTTCGGCAGAAGAATTCTTACTGTAGATTCCCGATACCAAAAAGTGGATAATTCTTTTTCACACGTATAGTAAGTTACTACCTTTAACATATTGGGTAGTCATAATTAACGTTTGGTGGGTCCTTGACACAAAAAATTGGTTTACGACAAAACTCTGTTTATTTGTTCGTTCGTCCATCTATGAACAACGCTAGCGGCTAAACCGTAAGAAGAATTTTCACCAAAATTGATATTCCTCAATCAATCTGGCGGATGCTACGGCCTTTTAAAATTGAAACTGATGTTTAAATTTCAAAATAGGTATACTTTACACGAAACCTCAAGGACAATTTCAATTTCTTTTTTGTATTTTGAGCACCGACTCGTTTAAAGCATCGTGCTCGCTTGTTCCTGTCGGCGAATGTATGTTGTCGTACCAAGAAACTGAGTCGCAAGCAAATTCTCGCTTACTTATCGGGTGCGCGCGTCTCCAAAGTTTCATAAGAGATTGTGCCGAGCTGTGAGCGAGGTTTGTTAGTGGGCGTGCAAACAGCTTGGTTATAAAAGAGTGCGTCTAGGATTCCGGTATAGTCATAGTTGATGTTGTAGTGGTAATAAGTGCTATGTTTGTTTAATTTGGCAGATTATTAACTCGCATTTTGAAGTTTACATTTACGTTGGGGTTCAATATGTTTTAGTTGGTTATGGTTTCTCTTTTAGAACCTCGATGATATGGATCATACATGCAAGCACCAAAGTATTGAACCATGACTCGCCATTGAACTCATTACACTCACATTAATTATTCATATATTTCAAACATTCATAAATATGTTTGTTGTGAAAATAGCCTGTACTAATATGACTGTAAGTTCTCACAAAACTATAATACATCCAATTTTTAAAACATTTCTTTACGATAAGGAAATTTAAAACTAACTTTCTTCCAAAGTAAGTCCATGTAAAATTCAGAATATTCTTATTGTTTGTTGTCATTGATGTGTCACGTTACAACAAAATGCAGCTCCCAAAATACAGACTTTTTTAAAATCAAATTAGGACACAACACAAGAATTATTGTATTTCACAAAATTACATGAAGATATTACAAAATGTTCAACAAACGTATTTCGAAGATACTTGCTCATCGTCAGTGCTCCCTATCAGAAGATTTATAGGAAACATAGGCTAAATAACATATACAGAAGCAATAAAATATGAATAATACAATAAAATACAATTTTTACCCAAGTAACGTGGCAAACTGGCAGTCATCCATTCACTGTTGCCGGGGCCATCTCCTGCTGTGGGAGGACTGTATGATGGGATGGAGGGGAAGGGACCGATCCAAAAGCAAGTATTCAGCAAAGGACTCTGCTTAACATTCGCTTCGTCATTGAGGAGACGATTTTTTAATAATTGTACGATTTCACAGTTTTCTAATACAGTAAACCCTCGTTAGCACAAACTCTCTTAACACGAATTTCGCCGTACGAACACGCTCAAAACTTCGGGTTCGGCAAGGGATTATGGTAATACGGACATTTATGATACTCGGATAACACTAGTTTTTATAACACGAACTCCAATTATTTCGGTCCCTTTTAATTCATGTTAATGTGGGTTTACTTAATTTTGTAATTTGCTTTCAAAGTACAATTTTTAACAATTATACTTCACAAGTTTTGTTGAGGGTGTGTGAGTGTATTTTCAGTGAGATGAAGAACCAAAGTAGACGTGTTGTGTTGTTTACCAGTAAAAACGCAAATATTCATATGCATTCAAGTTTTACTCAAGAGCATTGACAAAATTTTAAAAAACGTATATTCTCAAGCAATAAAGTTACTATTTCAAAGAATAGAAGAGTGGTGTATCTATGCTGAGGTGCAATGATAGATATTCTGCCAGTATTGGACAGGAACTTTTCTGGGAAAATTGAGCAACACATTAACGTGTGGAGGTTACAACAGAGTAACTGCACTTTTGCTTTACATTTCACAGGTTACGACAGAGTAACTCCACTTTTCAGCGCCCCAAAAAATTTAAAATTTTGAAAGTAAAGGACAATTAAATACATTATAAAATATTGAAATCATACAACTACAAAAAATCTGTCCACCTTCTACCTCAACGATGCAACTAATATTAAGCCGAGTCCTTTGTTGAATAACCTTATAGATCGCCCCCACTTCCACCTTATAGTTCTCCCGCAACACAAAATAGCTTCGACGATAGTGCACGCGTAACTCCACGTATACCTCGTTGTAAGTATTGTATTTTACTGTATTATTTTATTATTAGTTCTACATGTGTTATTTATTCTATGTTTTCTTTAAATTTTTGGATATGAACACTGACGATGAGAAAATATCCTCAAAACATGTTTGCAGACTTAATATCTTGATGCGATTTTATGAAATATTTTTTTACGGAATATTACTTTTGTTTACTTATCTTGTGGATGTCCACGAGAATTCTGCGGTAACCCCAGTTTTGAAAGAGCACTCATACGTACTCGTTTTAGACGACGCCCAACGTAATCGTATGTTCACATATTGTCTAGAAACTCCTAATTTTCTTAGAAAAAGCAAAGAAGTAAATAATGCACAAACATGTGTCGCAATAAAATGAGTGAAAATACATAAAACCTCTTCTTTTCCGCTTTCTATTTGCCATCTTCTTCAGAGCGAGCAGTTCTTAAAATCTCAGGGCCGCGATTGCATCAGGGCGTGCGTTCACCTCTGACTTGGGCTAACAGCGGGAGGCTCTTGTTCCTGTGAGTCACCAGGTACCGCTGTGTCCGCGCTCTGAAAGTTGTAGAATGCGAACCGGATCTCGTGCTGCAAAGGAATGATTTTTTAATCGATATCTAAGGAAGCCATGGCGCTCCGATCATTAGAAGGTCACCTTTCAATTGATCGGATGGCACAATTTTATTTTACCATGTTGTGGAAAAGAAACAACCTCACCGAACATTTCTCAGCGAACGAGTATTTTGGGGTACAAATTTGAGGTATGTCACCTCAACAAGTGCTGGCGATCACCCGTCTCCTCGACCAACGAACCAAATTTGCCTCTTCAAACCCATGATATCGACAACATAGAACAGAAACAATTATAACGGGTCATCTAACAAGGATATTCTAAATTAGAAACATAATTTTGAACACCAATTAAATTATTTTTCAACAATTTACAGTCTAATCTTCCGCGGTATATTAAGTACTTGTAGCTTTTCGTATTTCATCGGAACGTCTTTTTTAAATAAGAAATGTATTGCTTGAAATGTTTTTAAAATGTATTTTTTGAAATATACTTTTTGAAATGTATTGCTGTTGTTTCTTTACTATATTTTTTTCTGCAAAGAATTACATACAATTCACGAATATATGCATTATATGTGAAATGCCAATTGTTTCTTTGTCATCGCTTCTACACATATATAGAGCACGATTCTATTATAATTAACCAACTTATTGGGGGTTAACGGGTGGCAGAAATCTCACCCGGTAAGCATTTTTTACCCAAGAAATTTACCTGGAACTAAAGAATCTCATGTTAATACTTTCGGCGAAAATATTGTAAAATTTCTTAATTTTCAAGGTATGAAGCAAGAAAGAAAACGATGTTCCACAAAGGATACAATAGATTCTAAATGGAGTCTTCTTTGTGTTTCTTTATTCTTAGTCGCATGGAAATTGATGAAAACTACTGAAAATAGCATATACGTTTTCAAATGCAAAGAAAATATGACAATTCCTAAAGCATGTGTATTGAATACATTACAAAACATGCTAAACATAATCTAGAACTCAGAAAGATATCCTAATCCTTCCCACAGACCCTCCTATTAATCTCATTTATAATAATCGTCACTATCCAAGAATCGGTAATTCCACAATTATCTCGAGAATCGTATTAACAACAAGTAATGTGAGACATTGCATACTTCAACATTTTGCGAGAAACCATGAGTGACGTGTGGGTGGCATTATCACACGCTATCAAAATGCGAGATAAGAGCCTGTCGAGCCGTGATAAAGAGCATAAACGACAAGGCTGCTGCCCCGACCTCGTGCGGCTCACCGCTGACCGCTCACCGTCTTTCACCCCTGGGGATTGGCCGCACGCGCCGTTTGAGCCCGCAGGTAAGACCGCAATTGCTCGGAATACGACACAAGCGCTCTGCGGAATGCCCCTGCACAGTAGGCATCACGCTGCACACAGCGAAAAGACAGCGTTGCCTCACAGCGAAACGCATCGTTGAAATTGACAATCGTTCTTTGTAGTTCATGTTTTTTTATAGGAATACACTACGATCATTACCCTGTAGATGGTTTGGGTCTTGACGGTGGGATTACGTCAAAAAAAAAATAGACAACAAGGCATTTATTGCACTTACAGGAAATTTAGGCACAACCTGTTATATCATCATGATCACGATTTGCTACCCGGGGTATGACTGACGGTACGTCATGGAATATCTCTTTTGACAGGAAGAGGAAAATTATCAGCCCCAGGACATGGATTTCATCCCGAAGAATCTCCACAGCGTCACAAATGTTAACATTGGAGAATTTATTGCCACGATTTGTCTTCAAAATTTGAAATGATAACGAGTACAAGAATTAATAATTAATAAGAGTACGAGAATTAATAATTAATAATTTAACAATGTTCTTCCCATTAATTTCAATGTTCTTACCAAATCATTATTAATTTTTTTTTGCCCTCACAAAGACTCACAGAGCTCTCGAAGTATTGGTATGAACTAACTTCACTCTATCCTTACGCATTTAGTACATTAGTTTAACATCACTTGCAAGAAATATCTTGAATATGTCAGAGGCACAAATAAGGTATTCATTAAAATTATATTGGAACACAAAACTTGGAAACAAACATTACATTGAAACATAAAACTTGGATATTGGAGCAGAAACTCCTTCCGAATAATGAATCTCTTCAACAGGTTCATTTAAAAAAAATATATAATGAAACTCCTCTAGATCACGTTTTCTCTGAGACATAGGGTTGTCAATCATCCTTCATTTGAGAGGACAGCCCCTAATTTGGGAGGACAGTCCTTCATTGGAGTCGAGTGTCCTCTCGTCCTTCTTTTTATTGCTAGTGCCCTCCTTTTAGAAACTTTTTAACATTTGTTGTCATTTATTTTATCACATTACTAACATCTGCTACGTTGTATCGTTTGCTTAATTTAGAATAGAAATCATGAATATCCTTCTTCTGAACGCTGACACACGCATGCATGATAATGTCTCTGTCTAGCGACTAAAATAAAAAAGAGACCCTCAGACCATTTTGATCTTCATTTTGTGAACGAATCTTCACTTGAATCGCAAATGGAGAGAAGAAAGAAATTCAGATGATGCTAGTCTAAATTAAATATTTATAATAAGAAATGCGTTAATGCATTTTTTTGGCTTATCGAGTGTCATCTCTTTTACAAGACTTGATTTTTTGTATATCGAATGTCCTCCCTTTTACATGAACATTGTTGGCAACCCTTCTGAGATACTGAAGTACCCGCTTCCGCCTGAAGAAGCTCCAGAGGAATGTGATTGCCATTCCTCGCGCGAATCTGCGCGACCCACTTCTCACTTCCCGCGCCAGGAGCCTCCGAGAAGAAAGGCCTGGCCTACGTGACGCCAGGAACGTCACGCCAGCACGGCAGAACATCCGCTGATGCTACAGAAAAGTAGGGAGACCCGAAGGAAAGCAATGGGGCTAGCGGTCATTGACTTGCGTCGAGATTATGGTGCTTGCAAAGAGCTCAACGTAATCAATGGAACGACGAAATCAATGAATCGACGAAACTTCTCCAATTCGCAGTTTAAACGTTACTGTTTTTATGTTAAGTAATGCAGTTTAAGGACGCATATATTACTATCGTAGGATTGCGCTGTCCTACGAAGATTTTTGAATGGATGTTCCTGGAATGCGTGAAGGCAACACATCTCAAAAAACCAGACTTTGAACTAAAACATTACCAATTATTAAGTACAACAATAAACATAGTTTCTAATGCAACATATTACTCTGAATATTAATTAAACATTTTGAAATGAATAGTGTTGATTAATGGTATAACGTGGACAACTTCATAGCGTTGGTAGAATAGCTTTAACTTGAACAGTCTGATGACTCTTGGAATAGCGAAAACGATGGTAATGAACTTTGTAACTGATTACGAATATTTACAGGCTCGAAAATGTCATGGTATCAATGACATTGCTTTTCTAAAACACTATTTTAGCGATTTGTATACAAAAAGTCATTGATTCCCGAAGACAGCATGCCCTCTATTGTCATCTTTCCGTTTTCCGAGAAAGTCAGGAAAATCCAGCCGTCTGGGTGATGTGGCTAAAAATTGCGGTCATACGTGTAATTTTATTTCCTGTCCTTTCATCGGCTTCTTATCGGATTTAATCAATTCCAAGAACTGGACTGAATGTAACATTGTGTGTTTATACGCTGCATATCTGTAGAAATCCAAAGATTTATTATCTAATCAGAAAACAACGAACGTATGTTAGTCTTCATTTTTTGTGCCGCCAAGTGGACGTGTTTCTCTGAGAGTTAAAGAAGTGAGTATATTTTATATTCTTCTTTAACGTCATTGTAGTGTATCGAATAATTTGTTTACAAGTAGTTGATCATCTGCTGAGTTGCAATTGCATTCATTCATCTTGCAGGCATTACGCTTTCGACATTTTAAAGCTGATCATCTTGATATTTTACACATTTAACAATGCAGATTAGTTTGGTTCTAGAAAAATATGAGTTTAAACTAAAAATATCAAATAAAATGAAAATGTTTTAAAGTATTTATATGAAACATACTGAGCTAATATTTTATTATCTGATGTTCATTATATTAGATACATTCACAATGTCACAAATGTTACAAGAAAGCTAGTGTATTTCATTTTTAACTCACTGTCTTACACAAGAAAATATTGGCTCAAAAAACTATCACGCGAATAATATATTCATGGATATACACACTATACCTACAATTTTGTTTCATAGTGTCTTAAATAAATACATGCGCTTTTGAACAAACAAAAATTGTTTTTTTCACTTACGTGGTTTTTAAATTGGTCTGTTGATTGCGTTTCTTTAATAGACTCTTCTCGTCACATTTAAAATAACCAGATCTTTCTAAATAAAATAAGCTATTGCAATCAATACAAATACACAGCAATTGATTTCTAATCAACGGTTAGTTGGACGACATGCAAATGGGCAGGACATGGAATCAAGTTCAAAGTTCTGGGCTGTTGGGACAAGTGACTCACGTAGACAATTAAATGATTAGGGAGCCGGTTAAATGGGTCGCATGTAAATTGCAGACCAAATAATCCCTTCATCTTATCTGACTGAAACTTACTTTCTAATTCTGTATCTAATTTGCGGACCAAACCATCTCAGGTAAGGAAAAGGATCGACTAAAAGGAAATGCAGGTATTTTATTTTGTATGGACAAGTCCCTAGTTGGAAGTCCGTAAATGGTGCTTCGACAATTCAAAGAAAGTTTCAATGATGAATCATCAATCATTCAATTCACATTACCGTAATCGCGCTTTCCAAACTGGTTTTAATGTTCATAAGTTCTTGTATTGATTTATAAATTATTGAACGTTGTTGAAAAATTGTATTGTTCGTGTACGTATACATTCGACTACGTGAGTATTAAATATTTTATTTAATAGAATAATTGAAAATTAGATTAATAAAGTTGTAGTTAAAGACAGAAGTTTTGTTTTTAATTCTAACAATTATATTACTTTCAATAAAATTATAAATGGTAACAGTATTGTTCTAGTTCTAATTGGAAATCAATTTGTGTTTGATATTAAATTCGATAATAACTGAATCTCGTTGATCATCAAGGAGTAGTCGTAAGTAAGGAGCGGATTTTAATGACTTGAACATCGCAAAAAATTATCAATAAAATGCTCTTAAAACTATATAAAAATGACCTAAAATAAAATAAAAATGACCTACAAAATGTCCATGCGAACTGATTTTGATCACAACTCAAGCTATTGGATACGTTACTGATGTAATCGAGGATTCCATTTGTTCAAATAAACACAACTTTTAAACTTTTGTTTTGAATTGTTCTTTGCCAGGAAATCTCTGACTTTAATTATTCCGAAATTGGTTGATCCGACAATGGCGCTGATGGACGTCACAGGAACCTTAAATTACATACTCACATCTCCTGAAATTACAATTTCTGAGCAAAGAAATTGAATAGGCTACTAAGGAATTTTGTGAAGAACATTTGTTGCATCAACTAAATATTATTAGAAGCAAGTACCATATATATGGTATTAAACTCGATGAAAAATACGAGTACGAAAGATATTTCGTACTCGTAAAAAATGACGGAAAAAAGATTAAAAAAATGACTTATTAGTGGAAATCGCTGAAAACTGAAACAAAAAGTATAAAAATGGGCCATTTTCTTTTGTCATGACATAAAATTAATGTCTATACTAAACAGCATTTTAATAAGTTTTAAACATGCAATATGAGTGCAAGTGCAACCGGGAGCGGTAGCTTAGTGTATCAACTGATGTCACTCAGCGCCTCCAGACCGGGAGGTCCTAGGAGTCCTGACGGCGGCAGGATTTTCGACACTAGCTCTTCAGCTAGGTCGAATTCAGCTGCTGTCTGGAGGAGAATTCTAGCGACCGGCTGCTCTGATCGGTAGTTTTTCGTGGTTTCTCCGATCAACACCAGGCGAATGCCGGAGCAGTACCCTACCAAACGGGCCACGGACCGCGCGCGACCTTTCCTTCCTCTTCCTTATCCTATCCTCTCCCCTTACACACACACTTACACTAACATGCTCTACACTACTACATATTTCGGGAGACCGGTCGAGAGCTTAGAGCTTGTCCCGGACGAGGCGTTGCCCTGCTGATGGGAGAGTCCTGGTTAGGGGAAAACCCCACTAGCCGACGATGGGTCGGCGTGGGATCTCGCCATCCAGCGGTGGAAGATCACCGCCATCCCCCGAGGAAAAAAACATGCACTACACTCACGGGACTAATGACAAAAGCAGTTGACGCGCCCGAAAACACGAAAAAGTCAATCAATCAAATGTAAGTGGTGCATACGTGAAGGAAAAGGCAGAAGTAAATGCTGGACAGCAGCGCGGCGGCGGACCCTTTACGCGCCTATCTGCATTTCCTTTTCCTTATCTGAGATGGCTTAGTCCGCAATTTACATGCAGAATTGGAAAGTAAGTTTCACGAGATAAGATGAAGGGATTATTTGGTCCGCAACTTACATAGGATCACTGCGCTAGATCACTGGTCACCTTCCACTTTTACCTGGAAGGGGAGGTAGTCGGTCTGCAATTTACATAATAATATAAAAATAATAAAATAATAATAATAATAATAATAATAATAATAATAATGACCAAAATCTTTCAATATTCCCACTCCATCGTACAGAATAAGAATATTATGTCACACTTACCTCCTTTCTGAAAAAATGACACGCTTTGCTGTTTCCTCAGAATGAAAGAATGACGTGGTTATCAAGATCCATTCTCCACTCTTTAATTGTCCTAAATTGTATATAAAATAATCGATGGAAAATAAAATTTTCCACGTGTGTACTACACGTCTTGATCAGAAGGAGTCGTGTATGGCAAAATCAAGATCTGACGTGAGAATGTATTTTGAGGCACAGACGAGATGCGAGGTGGAATATTTGTAAAGCTTGTTGAGTGTACACTGTCGCAGTTGAAACAGATGACCGCGTGCTTTAAGACAAGAATGTGTCTTGCTTCACTAGTGAGGCGATTGGTGAAGGATGAGATTTCAACGTCTAAATGTGTCTCGTGAAACTAGGCGAATGATGGAGGGGTTAGATTTTACTGCGTGGGTGCGTCTTGTCCCGTTACACAAAAGGTGAAATGGCTACTTTTTCCGAGTCGATGTCTTCGTGGCGGCGAGGTGTTGGTGACACCCGCGTGGATGTGTTTTGTACCGCTGAGATAATGATGAAAAGGCACGGTATTAAATCGTGGTTGCGTCTTTTAAAGCTAGGAAAATGACGAATCTCAACTTTTTAAGGCGTAAAGGCGTCATGCACACTAAGTGAGATGAATGATTAAGAGTGAAGTTTTACTCTGAGGATGTCTTGTACTTGGCTAGGCGTATGATGAAGGGGCAAGGAATTCATTCGCGGATGCGTCAGGTAAAGCTGGGCAAAAGGTGAAGGATAAGGTTTTAACGCGCGAAAGTGTCTTGTTCGTCGAATGATTAAAGGTGAGATTTTACCGTCTGGACTTCTTGTATCGCTAGGTGAATGATGAAGAGGCGAGGTTTTGCTATGTGCATGGGTCTTGAATAGCTAAGTGAATGGTGAAGAGGCTAGGTTTTGCTATGTGCATAGGTCTTGTGCAGCTAAGGGAATGACGTGAGAGGCGCGAAGAGGCGAGGTTTTGCTGTGTGTATGGGTCTTGTGCAGCTAAGCGAATGGTGAAGAGTCGAGGTTTTGCTATGTACATAGGTCTTGTGCAGCTAAGCCAATGGTGAAGAGTCGAGGTTTTGCTATGTGCATAGGTCTTGTGCAGCTAAGCGAATGGTGAAGAGGCGAGGATTTGCGGTGTGAATGTGCGTCTTGTACGGCAGGTGATGTGAAGCGCGGTGGCGTGAAGTGTCGGGGCGATGGTGCGGGCGCGGCCGCCCGACTGCGTGGACGCGTGGCTGGGGCCTGACTTCCTGGAGGAGCTGCTGCGCCGCGCGCTGCAGGAGCCGCAGCTGGAGGTGACGCGCGGACGGGTGCGCCCAGACGACGACGAAGAGGACGGCGGACGCGGTGCGCAGGAGGTAACCAGCATCCAGGGTTGGGGAGTATTTAAATATGTGAATTTGAAATACGTTTTTTCAATACATTTCTGACCGGGAGGTCCTAGGTTCGAGTCCTGACAGCGGAAGAATTTCCGACACTAGTTTTTCTGCTAGGTCGAATTCAGTCGCTGTCTGGAGGAGAATTCTACCGACCGGCTGCTCTGATCGGTACTTTTCCGTGGTTTCTCCGATCAACACCAGGCGAATGCTGGAGCAGTACCCTGCCAAACGGGCCACGGACCGCGCGCGATCTGTCTTTCCTCTTCCTTATCTTATCCTCTCCCCTTACACACACACTTACACTAACATGCACTACACAACCACATATTCCGGGAGATCGGTCGGGAGCTTAGAGCCTGTCCCGGCTGGGGCGGTGCCCCGTTGGTGGGAGAGTCCTGGTTAGGGGGAAACCCCACTAGCGGACGGTAGGTCGGCGCCGGATCTCGCCATCCAGCGGGGGAAGATCACCGCCATCTCCCGAGAAAAACATGCACTACACTAACGGGACTAATGACCAAAGCAGTTGACGCGCCCGGAAACACGAAAAAATCAATCAATCAATCAATTCAATACATTTCTTAAATCTATTTTTATTTAAGTCGCATAAACTGTACAGGACATGAGCGAATAAAACATTAATAAAATGCAATTACAAATCTGTGAAAATATCGATAGTTTTATAAAATTACACCACTTTTTCTGGATAACTTTGTGATGATAAAATTGCATTGAAATTTTATTTCCTAGGCACTTGTTTCTCTTTTCAATGGATTTCAAAATAATATATTTTTGAGTTTTTTGGACATGTATTTTGGAGGTATATTTAAATACATAAAACAGGGGCATTTAAAAAAAGAAATACTTATTTAAATAAAAATAAAATTCGTGAATCTTATTTTTGCTTTCATTCCAAAGTTTGTGGAACAATTAAGTCAGATATGCTTACATTTTTTGTTTACATTCATTGATTTTTTATTTAATTACATTGACAACAGTCATCTAAATGTAAATATAGTATAATTTTTGCAATACGTCTGTTGAAGATTGGGAAGTATTTAAATACTCGTTTTTGAAATACCGGTTCTGTACAATCATTGAGAGCAGTTCGTCATGATTAAAGTCTATGAAACTACACTTTTACGCATTATCTACTAGTATAACGAAATAAATCAACGTGAAGGCAGTGCACCCTCGTATGCCTACTATCCTTTGAAAATTCACCTAACTTTCACTGTTGACACTTTGACTGTCCATTACTTATATTATTATTTCCCAATTATAATATCTTCTCGCAATTAAAAGATATAATTCAATTGTATTTACTGTATTTTGAGCGTATTAAGTACTTTAAATACGTATATATTTCCCAAATCAAAACTTAATATATTTTGAGTATGTATTTAAATACTTATTTACGAAATATTTTGGCTAAGTATTTAAATACTAAATTTAAAGTATTTTGCTTAACGTTTCCAGCATATAGGGCTGCACAGTCCCCGCTAGAACGTCATGCTAGAGAAGCCTCCAATTCTAAATGTGACGGACATTCATTGCTAACAAAATTGCTAACACCATTATTAGTACCGCCAACAAGTGGGCTCAGCAACATTTATTAATTCACCAATACCAAAAGCATCACCACCACTACAATCTTCACTATATTTCCCCCCCATCATTACAATCACCACAATCAGCATTCCTTCACTAACCTAGCACATTACACCACAATCAACCTATCATCACACGAGTTTTCCACTCTACTGATAAGTTACATACGATGAAAGCAGCCACAAACACTCCTCAATTTCAATTACTATTTCAACAAGGTTTGGTGCCTGTTTTTCTTATCACTGTATATTAAACATGTTAAATTACTATTCTAGAATAAGAGTCGAGTGATAACATACTAGATTATCGCCTACTAGATGATCAGGAGAACGTTTTTATTTGCTAGAACCGACAACGCAGACATATGTTGTTGCTGTAGCTTGTTTCTGTAATAGGGTATCTGGTCGTGATGCCGAGAGGAAATATGCTGTCATGTGCTTGCACTTTAATATGACACGTTTGAACGGTGAGCGGGTTTTATTTTTCACAGAATCGTCTATGAACCCTCAATCGATGCATATTGTTCCTTGCGGAACAAAAGGGCGCTTTGACAGGTGGAATAAATGGGTGTGCAAGGCTCCACGTTACCGATGTTGCCGAACAGTTCAATGACTTTATTTAGCAGTCGATTTTTGTGCATAATATTCAGATTTGCGCCAGAGCTGAATCGTCCAAATGACCCCTCATTTACCGACAATGAATCGTCTACAGGTATGATTCATTAACTGATTTATGCATATGAGGATCAAGACAGAAATGTTTTTAAAGCAGATGTTCTAAGGTAAAATCACAGGTGGGGTCCATAGTTTAAAATATTTTCGATGTTTTAAAAATTATTGGATTACGGTACTAAATAATGTGAAACTCATTGTGTATCTCTTTCATTCTATACTGAACACTCGAAAATATTCAAATTTTGGAAGGGGTCAGATACTTGACTCACTAAAATCCTTTCAATTTCAACCCATCCTGTTTGTTTCTCTGAAAGTAGAAAAAAGTTCAGTTCACGTTACATTATTGCGATGGAAATAATACTATGTTTTAATTTAATATAAAAGAAGAGAAAACAAACATAATATAAGTTCTACACCTCACCACTAAAAGGCATAACCTTCACGGTTTGCAAGTTTGAAGCAAGAGGAACGCCTCCGATTGTTATCATTGAAATATTAGAATTTTCAGTGTCCACTATTCGAGATTTTACCCTACTCATTGCATGAGCTAAAAAAAAGTACAAAAACTCTTTTTGTGGCTTGCAGAATCCTTTTCAAACGAATAATATTGAATGTAGAAGAACGAAACGTACGTAATAAAATGTCAACAACGTTGCTATCAATAAAACCAGTTGTTCATTTGAATTCAATGCTTCCTGCAATTTCAAAGAGAATATACTAAAACTGTTTTCTGAACTCACAGTTAAATAATCTCAGAACATTCTTGTGATGGCATTTATCAACTTAAGTACAACTTTCCTGAGAAATACTTGTCGAGTCCTCGTTTCTTTCTTTGCTTGAGTAAATTTACACAAGTAATATTATAGCAGGCTTAGGCTTACGTCAGTGCTTGCAGGAAATATGCTTGTACATTCTGTGAACACTCAGGCACACATTGCAGTTACGGAACAAAGAAGCTTTCTTTGTTGAACACTGAGATAAACAAGCACTTAGTATCAAAACAAAACAGTGTAAACTATTAAGTTAAGAATTTTTCAAGAATTTAAAAAATACCATTGTTTACTTGGCTGTCCAAGACGAAAAGGGTTTAATGCATCCTCAAGAATGGACTCATCTTTATGTCCATAGACGTACACGCATTTACATAATTTATTGGTTCAGTGCAGATAAACTTTGTGTCGGCTAAAGGTGTAATTGTTAAGTTAATACTCCGTCAGGAAAAAATGACAAGAAATCCTTGCAGCACGCGCTAGTGACTCATTAACATTACTTGGTAGAGAAATGAACTTTTCCAATACAAACTTAGAAAGGACGCACGAAATCAATAATGCAATTGGCTCATGCTTCAGGGCGGATACAGACGATCATGGGGGGGGGATCGTTGATTTTTGTTAAATAATAAACATATGTTATTATTTTGTATATTATTTATGTACTGTAGATATGATTCTATACAAAATTATTGTTTAAATAATTTCATAAATCAAAGAAAAATATTTAAATCAATCTTGCTAAATGAGAATAAACGAAAACTCTAGGCCATTGGGGGGGGGAGGCATGACTACCACGGCACCCTCCGGGATCCGCCAGTCCTCACGCTTCGGGGTAGTTAAAAGGTGGTAGAGTAGAAAGTAGTTGGGTAGTGTGAAAGTGTATGGTGAAAGTAGAAAGTAGTAGTGAAACATTTGAAATGTTGTTGAAAACATTTATATAAAAATGGAATATCTGGCTTGACAGCGAGGAAGAAGAGAGAATTCACATCTTTAATAGCTGTGCCACTAAAACATGAATATAGAAATTAACATGAATAGAGAACGACGATTCTTAAAGTGGGAAGGAGTACGACTTCTTTCTGTGGGAAAATAATAGAAATTTTCTGGAGACCTATGCCGGGGAGCGCTGAATTAAGGTAGCGTTTGGAATTTTCTCTAGTCAAAGAAACACATTGAATCTGGAGACAACAGTGGTGATAAACGGCCTGCTTTATTCTCCTGCGTCACTCAGCGTCGTTTAAGGTGCATATGAAAGATTCATGTTTCTCTCACGTCCCTTATTTCCCACGCGTTATTACGCAGAATGCGCAGGACTCACCAAGTAGTAGATTTCAGAGATACAAATTGTATACTTCGAATTAAGCCGCGCTGTCTGAAGGAGAATTCTACCGGCAGGTTGTTCTGATCGGTAGTTTTCCGTGGTTTCTCGGATCAGTACCAGGCGAATCCCGTAGCAGTACCCTAACAAACGGGCCACAGACCGCGCGCGATCTTTCCTTCTTCTTCCTTGTGCTATTCTGACCAACCCTATACTTACACACACCCACACATGTACTTCACTACCACACATGCTGAGACCGGTCGGGGGCTTAGAGCTTGTCGCGATTGCGATGGAGTGCTGCTGGTGGGAGATACCTGGTTGAGGAAAACCCCGCATTCCGACGAGTAGGTCAGCATGGGATCTCGCCATCCAGCGGGGGGAATCACTGCCATGATGAAGACTTCCACCTACACTAAAGGGACTAAGGGCCGTATTTATAAACCTCTGTCAGGCCTAGCAGGCTGCCAGTGTTCGATTTTGCGAATTATGAACGACCCACAGCCAATTCCAGTCGCCCCTTGTCCTCCTAGCAAGCTCCCAGGTGGCAGACCCTAGGAGCTCTGCTGGCAGAGCTTCAAAAATACGACCCTAAAGACCGCAGCTGACGCGCCCGGAAACACCAATCAAATCATCCGAGCGTTGAGAGCAGCGCGCCCTAATGCATCGCCCCGTGTCGCAGGCGGACGTGCGTCGCGCGCTGGTGGAGTGGGCGTCGCCGGGGCGCGCGGGCGAGGCGGCGCTGCTGGTGAAGGCGGAGCCCGCGGGCGCCGGGGGCAGCGCGCTGCGCCGCCTGCGCTTCTTCGCCAAGGAGCGCGCCGTCTACGGCTCCGCGCTGCCCGACATGGCGCGCCTGCAGGCCCGACACCTGCCGCCCGGCGCGCGCCCGCCGCCGCCGCTCGCGCCCGACTACTTCCCCTGCGACCGCACAGACGCGCTCGTCATCGGGGTGAGTACACACGGAGTGAGAGGGTTTAGTGAGAGGGTTTGGTGAAAGGGTTTGGTGAGAGGGTTTGGTGAGAGGGTTTGGTGAGAGGGTTTGGTGAGAGGGTTTGGTGAGAGGGTTTGGTGAGAGGGTTTGGTGAGAGGGTTTGGTGAGAGTGTTTGGTGAGAGGGTTTGGTGAGAGTGTTTGGTGAGAGGGTTTATTGAGAGGGTTTGTTGAGAGTGTTTGTTGAGAGTGTTTGTTGAGAGTGTTTGTTGAGAGTGTTTGTTGAGAGTGTTTGTTGAGAGTGTTTGTTGAGAGTGTTTGTTGAGAGTGTTTGTTGAGAGGGTTTGTTGAGAGGGTTTGTTGAGAGGGTTTGTTGAGAGGGTTTGGTGAGAGGGTTTGGTGAGAGGGTTTGGTGAGAGCGTTTGGTGAGAGCGTTTGGTGAGAGCGTTTGGTGAGAGCGTTTGGTGAGAGCGTTTGGTGAGAGCGTTTGGTGAGAGCGTTTGGTGAGAGCGTTTGGTGAGAGCGTTTGGTGAGAGCGTTTGGTGAGAGCGTTTGGTGAGAGCGTTTGGTGAGAGCGTTTGGTGAGAGCGTTTGGTGAGAGCGTTTGGTGAGAGCGTTTGGTGAGAGCGTTTGGTGAGAGTGTTTGGTGAGAAGGTTTGGGGAGAGGATTTGGTGAGAGGCTATGTTACAATTATATTGAAGAGCTGCAGTCATATTTCTTGAAACTCGGAATATTTACTCATTTTCCTTTACTATTACACAATTTATTTCCATTGGTTTAAATTCTTTTGGTTGTTAATAACTAATAGTACGGTTACCGACTCACAATGCTGGCAAAGTATGATGTAACACACTTCACATCTTTGCAGATTGAAGTTGGATTCTAGTATTAAGCTATTTTCATTTTGAATTTTTCAAATAATGGTATTCAAAGACTGCACACTTCTGTCTTCTATAAACATCATAACTGCCACTTAGCAGTAAAGTATAGAATGTGAGGAAATAAAAGGCTTCTGAAATGTTGATGTAAGTAGAGAAACAGCATATGTCGCAAGGGTAGATGACAAATTGCTGACGACCACTTCCATTTACGACGCACACAACGTTCTTGACGTCGCTGGGTCTTGACAGAAACAACAATATTTTAATTATATTCCGAATTTGACTAGTATAACTTGATCCAAATATTACAGTTTTGTTGTAAAATACTATGCACGTAAATTTTTCTAAAAAGTGAGAAAATGCAATACGAAATGTTCCTTTATATTGAATATGAAATAAATTAACTGTAGAGTTTAAGAAATAGTACTTCTTACGTTAGGTATTTAATTTCTGTACCGGCTGCAACACTATTCTTAATCGCTACTCATTCCAGATGATCTCCTTGCCGTAATTTCAATCACTTGCAAATTAAGATTTCAAAAGTGATGAATAATAATAAGAAACATTAAAACAAAAGGAAAAGGAATATGGAAAATTCAACATCATCATAAAATCAGAAATATTCACACTTTCATGTCACACAAAAGTTCTGGAGCAATTTTGTAACATTTTACAAATATTGGCCACTCTCATTGATGAACATGAATTATTCATATCGGTTTTACTAGTCATATTCTCAGAATGCAATATACTCTAATGCATTGGAGTATAATGATAAATTGGTAGCTGGTCCCGAGTGGTGTTATGAAAATGTGTTGCAACGGAATTTAATTGGTTCTATGAAAAAATGTTGTAACTAGCGAGGTGAAATCTACCTGTTATTGAAAATTCCAGAAAGGTTACGATTTGAATACTCTTTTGTAATGCAAGTTAAGTAAAATGTGGGGTCAATTGGATTAACTATTGGGAAATGATGGAGTGTATTTTTTCGTTCGCTAACGCTACTGAATCTCTCGAAAGTTTGGATTTAAACGTTTTGAAATTTACATTAGCTTTTTGTACGTCACATAGACTATCTCTTTCATCTCCTGAACGTCCATTCCAAAAACTGAGGTCAGAAATTTCTTGCGGTATTTTAAAACTAAACCCAATTTACGGAGGTAAATTGTCTAAAATCCAAAATAAAAGAAATATCCAGAATAAATAAAAGCCTGAATGAATACATTACTTTATAATGATTACAAATATGATGCATCTCAAATTCTTCCGAACAGCAGAGCTTTTTGATATCCGTGAAACGGCTATTAGAGAAATTATATAAATTAATATTTCACTACATACTATAATTATTCATTGACGTTTGTAACAAAGAAAAGGTCAAGTTAAAATCTTCACTCTTTCGTTCCGAATCCAATATATAATACCGAATTTGAAACTAATATAAATATTGAATAGGCAAAGAAACTTACCACAGTGCCTTTAAAACTGATTTGATATCTCCCAAGGAAACGTTCACATTATCGAAAATATTAAAAAAGTAGAAAGGCTGCAGGCGTTGGAAATAATAAAATGTTCAAGGAATTAAGAAAACTTTCTAATGCAGCAACGAATGGTTTATTCACTGCCGTTTTACGTTTCAAATACTTTCCCATAAATGAGAAGAAAGCAGTCCATTCCAGTAAGCGAAGATAAAAACTTCCAAATAGTTTTTGACTTTCTTCTATTGCTAAGCTATTTGAAAAAATCAAAATACAGTACAACTTGACTTAATGATCACTCGTGGTTCTGGCAAAATATTGCTCGTTAATAGAGGTGGTCGCTTAATGAAGGTTATGAAGCTACTGGAAGCGTCCAATATAATTTTGCTAGTTCTTATAAAGTGAAGTAAATATGTTCTCTTCAATATTTTTTTAAATTTTTGTGTCATTCCAACAGTGTATTTTGCGTGCGATATTTTAGGAGTAAATCTCGTATCCGTTGATTCTAACAGTAGGAATATGAACTGTACCCATTGTAAGTTTGACGAAATATGTAAGCAAGTGTGAGTGTTTGTGTTTCCCTTTCAACTCGAGGCCCTTACGGACTACCATTGAAATGCGTCGCACTCTAATTGATCATACACTTTGCGATTGTTGTGAAAAACAGGTGAATGTTCTGCAGGATGTACATGCTATGAGCTTCCAAATGTAGATTGGCACTGGCTATTTTTCGGATTCCGAGACGACAATCTAATTCTAATGCTGAGCATGGTGAAAGTTGTTTGGTTGGTTAATTCCGAATGCGTCAACTGCTAAGGTAATTTGTCCCGTTTGTGTAGTGCATGTTTTTTACTCGGAACGTGGTGGTGATCTTCACCCGCTAGATGGAGAGATCTGGCGCCAACCTACCGTCGGTTAGTGGGGTTTTCCCCCCACCAGGTATCTCCCTCAAGCGGGACACCGCTCCAGCCGGGACAAGCTGAGCATAACGAAGTGTATTACAGTGTGTGTATGTATGATGTAGGCCCTGAGCGTGGTGGGCATCCAATTGTAGACTGGTGCTTGCTATGATTCGCATTCCCAGGGGCAAAGCTATTCTAATTTTGTGCGTGGTGAACTGCATGAATTACATGCGTGTGCATGGCGCAGCACCTACGCGCTATGGGCTTCTATAGATAGGCGCGTGCTATTATTCGGATTCCCAGACGACAGTCTAATTCTAATGCTGAGCGTGGTGAAGTACATGTCCGTTTATGTATGTCTCATGTAGGCCCTGGGCGTGGGGAGCTTCCAATTGTGTGCTGGGCTTGCTGTTTCGAATTCCCAGGCGAAAAATCTACTCTAGAGCGGGGAGTGCATGACGTGCACGTGTGCGTGAATGGCCCAGAACTTGCGCGCCATGAGCGTTTTAAATAACGAAATCGTGAAAGTGTGGTAAAGTGCTGAGTGCATGTGTGTGTATACGTATGTGGCGCATGACCTGCGTGTCGTGGACTTCAATAGATGAAAACTGTTCTAATGCTGAGTGCGGTGAAGTGCATGTGAGTGCATGGCGCAGGACCTGCGCGCCATTGCTTCCATAAATTGGCGCTGGCTGTATTTGGAATTCCCAAATTCCCTATTCTAACATCGAAGAAGTACGTGTGTGTCGCAGGATCTGCAGACCTTGAGATTTTATAAAAACGGAACCTCGGGCTAAATTGTTTATTCTATTGCTAATACAAAGCTGAGCGTGATGAAGTGCATGCATGAAGTAATGTTATTGTAGTGCTGAGTGCTGTGAAATGCATTAAGTGCATGTGTGTATGCGATGTAGGATCTCCGCGCCGTGGACTTCAATAGATGAAATCTATTCTAGTGCTGAGCATGGTGAAGTTCATGTGTGTGTGTGTGTGTGCGGTGCAGGACCTGCGCGCCGAGATCTTTCATAGATCAATGTAATTCTAATGATGAGCGTGGTGAAGTACTATGTATATGGGTGTGTGGCGCAGGACCTGTGTGCCGTGGGCTTTTTTTAAATAGAGAAACCCCAAACGATATATCTGTTTTAATGCTGAGCGTGGTGAAGTGCAAGTGTATGTGAGGGGCAGGACCTGCGCACCGTGGGCTACTATAGATGAAAGTTATTCTAGTGCTGAGCGTGGTGAAGCGCATGCGTGTGGGGTGTAGGACCTGCGCGCTGTGGGCTTCTATGTATGAAAGCTATTCTAGGGCCGAGCATGGTGAAGTGCATGTGTGTGGGGGGTGAAGGACCTGCGCGCAGTGGGCTTCTATAGATGAAAGCTATTCTACTGCTGAGCATGGTGAAGTGCATGTGTGTGTGGGGTGCAAGACCTGCGCGCCGTGGGCTTCTATAGATGAAAGCTATTCTGGTGCTGAGCGTGGTGAAGCGTAAGTGTGTATGGGGGTAGGACCTGCGCGCCGTGGGCTTTCATAGATGAAAGCTATTCCAGTGCTGAGCGTGGTGAAGTGCACGTGTGTCTGGCGTGTGCAGGACCTACGCGCCGTGGGCTTCCGCGCGGCGGACGCGCAGCGGGGCCTCAACCTGGAGCACTGCACGGTGGCGCTGCGCGCGCTCGCGCTCTTCCACGCGGGCTCCGTGGCCATGCGCCTGCACCGCCCCGACGCGCTGCTCGACTTCCGGGAGACCTTCTTCACGGCCGACAACGAGTCGCTGGGCGAGAGCGTGGAGCCCGCGCTGGCGGCGCTGGCGGCCGCCGTCGACGCCTGGCCGGGCTACGAGCGGTTCGCGCCCAAGATTCGCGCTTTGAGGGACGTTGCCGTCAAAAGACTGGTGAGAGCTTATCATTACGATTCAATTTATGTAATTAAAACATTGATACTGGTGACCTGCATCAGCAAAAATGCTTTACTCATACACTAACGTGCATTTCACTAACACTTATGCCGGGAGACTGGTCGGGAACTTAGAACTTGCGCGGTCTGGGCGGTGCCCCGCTGGTGGGAGATACCTGGTAGAGGAAAACCCGCTAGTCGACGGTAGGTCGGCGCCGAATCTCTCCATCCAGTGGAGGAAGATCACCACCACATCCCGATGAAAAAACATGCACTACACTTATGTGACGAATGAACTCGGTAGTTGATACGCCCAGAATCACTAAAAATCAAGCAATCAAAGAGATTGTAGAAGCTAATATTGGCTGTTCTCAAAAGCACTCGTAAATACTTTCCTTCCTCGTCGCATGACGTCAGCTGCGTCACAAGGAGTGACTTTGTTAGTTTAATTATATAGTTGTAAACTGTTTGGAAAATTCGCGGTTGAATATAGTTATATATTTTGATTTTTTTATCATAAGCAAAACTGATTCATTCTTGGTATTTTTATAAAATTTATAGGTATCAATCAAAACCATTGATACTTCTCTGGTCACCGGTAATAGATGACCAGAGAATGCTTAGTTTTGCGTCAATTTATAAGTATTTTCGACAATAATAATACAGATACACCGGATACGATATCGTTCTGACTGTTGCATGCCGCTTGGTGCTTATTTCGCACATGTGCACGATTAGATTTTCCGCTTTTACCTGACTTTTGAAATACATTTTATTACGTTTGAATGAAAGAGTGATTTTGACATATTTTTTAATTAAGTTTAGGGAAATGGTTATCTGTTTAGTTTGAATATCAATACACGTACAAGGGTGAATATGGTAATTCCTAAGAACAGCGCTCGAAGCAAAAAAATTGTGTTCGATCGCAAATTCGAATTATCTCCCGTCAGTCAACAGCGGAAATGCGTGTAATCAAATTCCTAGTCAATCCCTCGTTGGTGACGAGGAGTGGTGATGCGCAGGTGGAGGTGATGAAGCCGGACGGCGCGCGGCCGCTGGTGTTGAACCACGGCGACTTCTGGACCGGCAGTCTGCTCTTCCGGTACGACCAGCGGTCGGGCGCCGTGGCCGAGGCGCGCCTCCTCAACTTCCAGCTGGCGCGCTGGGGGTCGCCCGCGCTGGATCTGCAGTTCTTCCTCTACACCAGCCCCAGCGAGGTACGCTTCCGCTAACGGCGTGCTGGCCACTGCACACTCACGCCAACACGACTTGTACGCTTCAACTCGACGTGCTCTCTCTCTCTCTCTCTCTCTCTCTCTCTCTCTCTCTTTGTGACAGAGGCATGCGTGCTAGAAACGGAGCTCATTTACTTGCTTGTGAACCGTTAACTGGAAATTCGCATTTTGCTGATTGATCATTCACAAATGTACTATCGCGTTGGATGTTTTTGCGTTTGATGTATTGAGAAATTCTCATTTTATGCTGAGATGATAATTTACTGCAAAATTTCGACCTGCTTGATGCCCGAAAAACGCATTAATGCAATTAATTTGACTTATATTATTATTTGAAATACTTATGTGCTTGCGACATATTTAATTTACCGACGCCTCTGAACTGAACTGCAAGTTACCAGTGATAAAATAATGAAATTAAATATCGCTTTCAACATAACGAGAAAGCTGAAAAAATAAATTTCCAACGTGCGTTGTCGAAAGACATGAATTTACTGCTGCCTCTATTATGAATTGAAAAGAGCGTAATATGAATCGGAAAGTTCGTATGACAAATATTCGCAAACATAATTGAAGACGCTTATTTTATATACGAATTTGAGAATTTATGGGTTAAACTCTCATATATAGACACTCAATTATCAGGTCATGAAAAGCAATAAGCCAAAATCAGTGGACAATTCGAATATTTCTTTGCATACACTACTTCTTTCTTGATATCACACTGGATTCTTATTTCATTTGGTCTTACACAGAGGACAGATAATGTTTCTATCCAATTGCAAGTTATTCCATTCTTTGACGGTATTTTGCAAACCTTTTTTTCTATGACGTGAACCTTTCTTTAATGCTCATGCTGGCTCTAAAGTTTCATCAATTTTGTGACTATATACGGGAGAATCTGAATTCTCCAAGATTTCTCGAGATGATTCAGCAGCATAAACTATGCAGGAAATTGTTCTATGAATATATTGTCGGCGTACAAGAACAATGTCACATTTCAAAAGTTGTTAATTTTTAGTTAAATGAAAATATGTGTTTGGAAAATAGTTAATTTTTATTAGTTAAAAATCATCAGGATTGTTCATAAGAGAGCCTGTATTTAGAGTTAAATTCTGTCTTTGGCCGCGGAAATACCTTCCTGATCAACGTATTGTCATAGTTAAATCACATTATCATTATTCGCTATGCCACTGTGCGTCACTGATTAGGTCAAACGTCATCACAATCACTATCCTTTTTCCGCAATGTACTGTTGCATAAGATTAAAAAGCTTATGTTGAATATTCTGTACTGAACCCTTGCATTTTGGGGTGGTCAGAACCCTTGTTGCCTCACTCCCTTTTTAAGATTCACCTCTCGGTCGGTTCACCTCTACATGCAGGATTCACCTATACAACCTCCGAACGGTTACCCTGCCGGCCACCTGTATAGTCGGGAAAATTCTCCCAACGGTCACCTGTACTTTTGGAGAAATCTTCCAATGGTCACCTTGTCAGCCATCCTGTATATGTGGGGAAATCTCCCAACTGCCACTTTGCGCAATTTTTAATTTCCCAACGATCACACTGTCGACCATCCTGTACATGTGGGGAAATTTCTCAACTGTAACTTTGCACAAATTCAACTTTCCGAACGGTCACACTGTCGATCATCCTGTTCATGTGGGGAAATCTCCCAACGTCACTTAACGCAATTTCAAATTTCCCAATGGTCCCCCTGCGACCATCCTGTACATGCGGGGAAATCTCCTAGCGGTCTCCTTGTGCAAATGGATAACTCTTCCAACGATCACTCTTCCCACGCGAATTAATCTTCCCACGGCCACCCAGTCGGTCACGTGGTACATTCGCAGAACCCTGCCACCGGCGCTCTGCCCGCAGGTGGTGCGCGCGCAGTACGGCGAGCGTCTGCTGGAGCTGTACCACCTGGCGCTGGTGAGCGCTCTGGCGGGCTTCAAGTGCTTCAGCGAAGTGCCGTCGCTGGAGCAGCTGCGCCACGAGATGACGGAGAAGGCGGCGGTGGGAGTGCTCACAGCCCTGTGCGTGCTCGGCGGAGTGATGGGCGGCCCCGACGCGCAGGCGGGCGACGAGGTGCACGACTCGCGCTACCGCAACGCTCTGCAGAGAATGCTGCCCATCTTTGAAGAGCAGGGTCTGCTCTGAAGGCGTTTCCCATTGGGGTTGGAAATAACTGCAAGTGACAGACCCAGAACTGTTCACGCACTCGCATTTTGGTTTCAACTTTGCCTTTGGAAATGTGTACGTTTAATTTCGTCAACAGCAATGTCAATTGTTCGATGACTCTGGAAATGATACTTTGAGAACAGGGTAAGCTTTACAGGTGCATTTGTCATTGGAACTGAAAATTTGTGAGAGGTTTGGTATTCATTCCTACTATTCAGGTCTTATAATTATAATTTAAATACACCGTGTAATTGGAAATGGGCAACAAGTGAGTATTCCAGCAATGGATATCTTTCAAGGAGTAGGGTTCGTTCTCAAATCTCTCGACATTACAGAATATTACTGCAACTGAATATAATCATAGGATCTTCAAAAATAAGTTTTAAAAGTGTGCTCGTTGAAGGTAATAATACGAAAAAAAAACTGTTAATCTCTCATGCTATATCAATTTTTGCCGAAGAATTCCCAACATTACTGTCATTACAAGGATGTAAGAGATGATTTCAAGTTTGGAAAAAGCTTGAACAAGTACTCATGCAAACTTCAGTCTCGGAGGAAACAGTTGCTATGAACATACAGTGACTACCTCTCTTCTCACATTAACTCCATATTTGAGAGAAAATTGTGCGACTTGCACAACCGGAAGTGGAAGCTATTTAATTTATAGCAGCAAAACTATTAGTTTAAAGGGCTGAGGCTCAGACTTCGTTATATTATTATTATTATTATTATTATTATTATTATTATTATTATTATTATTATTATTTAAATTTGTTCTTCTTACTAGGCATTTCTGCCCTTCAAGGGTGCTGATACAAGATTTACAAAACATTGTAGCCTGAATCATCCTCAGGTCTGAGTGTCAACACACTTATTTGCATAACATGAAGATATATAAAACAAATGAAGAATGGCGTAAAAATTTGGTACATGTAGTCTAAGAATCATCTCAGAAGATATCATTTTCTACGTTTCCAACCTATGGTATGGAACCAAAATCGAGTGTCATTAATTTCAACAACTAATCATATGAATGATTCATAATGTATTAGCAACATTCTACATCGTTCGAAGAATCAGATCATGAACAAGTTTTAAAAATAAAAGGAACATATTGTCATTAATATTTTTTTAGACTCGAAGAAAACTACCACCAAATCAAGAACATATTTATTGGGATAATTATTTCATATTTGAATTAATTCGTAAGGTTATTGATGTAATGAATTATAAAATTTAAATCAAGTACATCAACATTTGTTTTAATTAAAATACTCATCTATAATCTCATTTCATTTTTCATTTCATTATCCCTTGAAATCTGATCCACTGTTGCTCGCGAAAGAGAGGAGTAAATGCAGGAATAAGTCTTAATTTTATGCTACGATTAAGGTTCGGATATAGCTCCACTGTTCTCTTTGAACTTAACTTGTCAAGCCCTGAATGGGTGATTTAAAGGCTCGGAAATGTCGCCTGCATTATGAACAACTCTGCAACAGAACAACTCTTCTACCAATCCCAATTACACTCAAACAACATTACAATACTTATATTTTTCTTTCAAATGTTCTAACTTAATGAAATTCAATGGAAGTCTATTTTTGATAAGTAGAGGAATAAATTCGTAGTTTAAAACTTGTTTTTTCTGAAGTATTTACCTCTTGCCTGTGACAATTGTAAGTAAGTTGGGTCGGGGTTAGTTGGTCTTCAGGTTTCTAGATCGGACTTCCAAAAGCCCCAGCTTTGTGTCACGTGACCTTTACGATGTAACGAATTTTCTCTAGAAATTCTCACAGACGAACAAAAAATATTCTTACTGAGTGCAACCTTGTTGGTATAGTGAATTGAAATCTGTTCAAAAGCTTGGAGAGTCATATTTTTGTAGATCATCGATTTTCTTCTGTAATGTTGGGAAGGAAAGCTTTACTCTCTCTTTATCAGATAAAACCTTCAGCCAATATCTTGATTTTCGTGAATCAGTTGTTTAGTTTGAGATTCACTGTCACTTTTGCGATGATATTTAATCAAAAAATTCCATTTCTAGCAGGTTGGCAATATTCAATTAGGGATGGAATAATTAACACGCAATGCCAACCGGCGCTATTGAATGTCAACAACTCTCACAAAAATTTAATTTTTTGGGCAGTTTTATACTAGGGTAGAACATTAGTAGTACCTGCGGTCACCACTAGAAGGTAATAGCAATTCTTACCTCTAGAGTGTTTACACTCTGCGTTCGACGAATTAATTCAAGTATATATAAGCTCTGCTGCCTGTGGAAGCTTTCAAGTCTTATTTTTCAAATTTTATGCTTAAAGTGACCTGCAACTTTGCCTAGCTCATTCATCGCAAGTTCAAGTTCTCGGCAGCGTGAAACAAAAAAAAGAGGTTATCTGCTCAATGTTTCGAAAAAAATATTAAAAAGAGGTAAAAGACATTTGTAAAAATACTTTATTTTGAAACTATCAAGGGTGCTGTGTGAACCTGTTCTTCAAGGCAAATTTTCGACACTCCTTCCGAAAAAAGAAGTTGAAAATTGCTATGAACTGATATTTTTAATTCTGTTTTGTCATTTTGTTATATATGTACCTTGTCAATTGGTTACTGTTAGTTACGTACCACTTTAAATGTGAAATTTTATAATTGATTTCTGATTAATCGTTAGCTGCGAAGCAAAGAATATTGAAAATTCTATCAAAGATAAATATTTCGTATCAATACTTCATCAACAAAATATCAATGCTTCAACATTCAGCCAACGATCATCAGATCTATTCGATGAAGTGAATTATTTGTACCATTGTGTTTCATAACACGTATCTTAAAAATCCGAAGATTCACTATCTAATCACAAGACACTGCAAATGTGTTAGTCTTCGTTTGTATGTGTCATCTGCTAGACGTGTCGTGTAACTGGCCATCGTGGACAATTTACAGGGTAAGTACAGCACCTTTTTTCTTTCTTTTCGTAGCTATTTCGTTATTCATTTTCTTTACAAATTTTTTCATTATTTCAATAAATTCATGTTTTCTTGCTAAAGCAAATTGTTAACACGTGTTTGGGAAAGTTTGTTCCCGCCAAAGGAAACAAGAACATTAGGAGGGATGAATCAATCCGAAAATTCAATGCTATTCATAAACTATAGCAACAATCTTACAAAGGACTGCCACTGTTACTTAGTTATCTCAGTAGAACAAGTTACTTTAGTTACTTTAGGATTCATTTTGTGAAATTTAGTATTTAGATAGTCAACAACGTAAGAGAAAAGCACATATGATCATTAATAGTTAGCACAATTACTGAAGATTCACAAACGAATAACATTTTCTGGAATTCGTTCTTTTATATTTTACGCGCTTATCTCCCACCACCAAACTCACGACACAGCTGTTATCTCTCAGTCAGTACCATATGAAATGTTGGTCTCCTAAGATAAAATTAGATACAATTGCGATAACGACTCGTCAATTTTATTGTGGTAAACTGCGACTTGACTGTCTCCTCTGGAATGTATGACATTTTTCAGTATCAACCTTTGCACAGAAAGTGCGTAGCAAAGATTGCAAAGGAAGAAGCATAGTATGGCGAGAAATGTACTGACTTTAGAATACTTCAAGAACTAAATTTTCAGTTATTTTGTTTACCTAGATTGCTCTCATATATGCACATGTCTATCTATAAAATGTACAATAAGCAAAAATGGGTGCAGATACTTGTTCAAATACGTAAAATAATATAAAGTACATCTAAATTGTTTCTATTAGTATACGTACTACTTGTAAACGAAGTGGACAGATGAATAATCACATTGACAAACAAGACATTCACAAGCAGATGTAGTATTAACGGATTACCGTAATATCACATTTTTGGCCGCTGTAAGAAAAAAATTGAATAGTTAGACAATAAAATCACTAAATTAACGACTCTTTGAACGAAATATTCTTTAATATTGGCTATTTTTCTTTTAGTTTGCGCTTCTTGCTAATAAAAGTGAAAACCTTTTTTGCCTCTGTTTACATTTACTAGATTCTGATCATATTGAAGACCTAACATCTAAATCTAGCCTGTAATACGTCATTAACACGTAAAGTGCATCAAATTTTCTAGTCTCATCAGGAGTAGTAGTAACACTGGTCTGTTTAATCAGAGTCCACTCTTAGGAAGTACAAGCTGGAAGGCACGCTCGGGAATAGTATTAGTTTTAAACGTTTCCGTCCGGGCAATTATCCGTCGGGGGAAATTGGAGCGGTTGCAGCAAATATTCGACAGCTTAAATTGTCATAAACGAAACTTGTTAGTTCCAAACCTTCTTTAGCGTTGGGGTTCGTGATTATCGTATCCAGAAGGTCTCCGAGCGTACCCGAGTTTCTGATAAATTTCACTACAAAAAACGACTTTTCTCGTGCAGACAAAAGCGCACCCTCGCACAAAGGTGAGGAATGGATGATCTGGAAGGAAACACTCTTAAGACAACTGTTGAAACAATTTCATGATACTGGCAATTACTACAGGCCTGCCCTAGACAGCGAGAGACAGAGAGTGAGAGTGAGAGAGAGTGAGAATGAGATAGAGTAAGAATGAGAGAGTGAGAGAGGGAAACGGAGAGGGCGGGAGTGAAAGAGAGTGAGAGAGGGAAAGGGAGAGGGCGAGAGCGAGAGAGTGAGTGAGAGTGAGAGAGTGAGTGGGAGAGAGTGAGAGTGGGAGAGAGTGAGAGTGGGAGAGAGAGTGAGAGAGAGTGAGAGAGAGAGTGAGAGAGAGAGTGAGAGGCCCGTTCCTTTGCCCCGCCAATTCGGCCCTTTTACAATACTGTTGTCAAGGAAGTTCAAACTATGCGGTATTGGGAGCGCGCTGAGATTAACCAATTTACGCAAAAAAATTAATATAGCCAAAACTTTCCAAAATGCATTGACATTATCATATGCGCACGTTTTGTTGAGCTTTCATTTGATAGTTGAGGAAGGAATAGAGCCGGAAGTCGGAAGTATGGGTTACTATTTTGTTAACAATTCTAAAAAATCAAATCTATATTTCGTTATGCATCTCGGGAACAAACTAGTCTTTTCGAACGTTTCTAACCTTGTTTTGTTGGTACTTCCATTCATCTTTCAGTTATTTATGGTTGAAAGGTTGGGAAGCAAATCTGGAGCTCAAGAAAACGTATGCAGATTCTCCTTCCCCCCATATGTCGCACACAGCTTTTACTGTTTCTTGGCGAACTCAATTCAAATTTAAAGAAATGAATCAAAAGTCATGTACGCTGCTTGATGTAGCTTTTGGGTGAGAGGCTATTAGAAGCAGCTTGACTTTATATCGAGCTGTTAGCCACCGAGCTTTCTGTTCTTTGTCCAACTCAAATCAAATTTAAAGAAATGAAACAAAAGTCATGTACGCTGCTCGATGTAGAGAGAGAGTCTGACTCTCCGTGTCGAGCCGTTTGAGCGCTTGCGGCAGGTGGCGTGCAGGGCGCGGTGCGGCGGTGGGGGGCGATGGTGCGGGGGCTGCGGGCCAAGCCCCCGCCGCCCGAGGGCGTGGACGCGTGGCTGGGGCCCGACTTCCTGGAGGCCGTGCTGCGGCGCGCGCTCAGGGAGCCCAGCTTGAGGGTGACGCGGGGACGCGTCCACCCCGAGGACGAAGAGGCGGGCCTCGCCGGCAGGGCCAAATACAAGGTAAACGGCATCACTTCACTCACTTTACTCTGTACAGTTGACTCCGGTTATAGTGAACTTCTGGGCACCAACATTTTTGGTTCACTATATCCGAGGTTCATTATATCCGATGATGTCAAAATTAAATAAATTTCTCCATCACGATTGGTTGTATTAACATAGAAATTCAGCCAAACGAGCACGAACTGAAAATTTCAATATCTTTATTTGTTCTTTTAAAAAAAATCCACCAAGATTGAAATTGAAGCAAGCAACTGCAGCTACTTCGCCAGTTGTAGCTCATGCAGGACCCATTTGTTTCTACAGTGAAACTGAGTGACATAATGTCGTGAGTGAGGTGCCCATTCCGTGTTCGCTACCTTCACCTCAGGGGTGACCTCAATTAGGACCTTTGTCCGATGTTATTTTTTACGAGCTGCATAGAGTTGGAATTTGTAACACTGAGACGATAAAGGGAATTAATTTCCAGGACGTTGTATTTCCTATGTTCACTCTAGCGGAGGTTCAGGTTCACTATAACCGAATCTTCGTATGCTTATATGTAATGGAAGTGAAACGGGACCAGTGACTTAAGTTCACTATAACCGAGTGTTCGCTATATCCGAGGTCACTATAATCGGAGTCGACTGTATTGGGGGGTTGAAAATCCCAAAATTGTGAAGCCCCGATCTATGCTCTTCTGAATAATTCCTGAATTTGAGCGAACGCAGGCATTGGCAATGTTGCGTCTGGCGTTGCCACGCGCGCTAAAACTACGGAGAAGTTTGTTAAAAGAAAGCGTGAAATTTCATGCAAGGCTTAACTATACTAATTGCAATTTATAAAGAAATAATTAGAATTAATAGTATCAAGGCGAGAATGTGAAGGTTTTTAGTCCCAATGTTACGTCATTGTATACTTCAAAGCATTAGGTATGCGGCAATGACAATGCTTCTTGTTCAATATTTCGTGAAAATATTTAATTAAAATATCAATAAGAGACTATTGTCGGCGCTTAACAGATTTTCGTCTTCATTTGTAGGCGACGAAAGTGTATGGCTTCACAATAGATAAATTCCTGACATATTGTGTCCACAATCTGCTCCTTAATTTACACTTTAATATTTTTGCCAAAAATATACGAGTACATATTATTCTCACGTTTTCGTGAGTGAATGCGACTTCAATAAACTGGAAATTAGATTGGGTTCCGAAAAAAGTCAGTGAATTAAAAAATCTTCATAGAAATGTAAACAAAAGATACAATGCATTTCTTGCATTATCACTCTGATTGGACACAATTTGTAGTGAATTATTTTCTTTCAACTAAAAATAACAATTTCTAAGTAATTTAATTGCTGCTTTCTGAGTAAAACGGTTCTCCTGCAAGAAGATAGTTTGTTTATGAAATCCTTTTTTCTGCAACGACAATATAATCATTCTGAGGAGTGGCATAGTCTCTGACCACTCCCCAAACAGTTCTGGACTTGGAGGTTCAAATTCCGGTCGCTCTCTATGGAATTTAATACATTTAATACGGACAAAACAATAACTCCGCAGGCTTTCTCGACATTTCCTTTTTTCCCCAGCATTTATTCCACATTCACACTAACATTATTATCATAAAATCATCATCAATAGCCGGCCAATTCATCAAAACCATTCTTCCCAGGTGGGGCAAAGAACTGTGTTCTGAGAATCACAATAAATAATGATGTAAACAGTCGACTCCGGCTATAGTGAACTTGGATATAGTGAACACTCGATTATAGTGAATTTAAGTCACTGGTCCAGGTTCAATTATATTACAATTAAGCATAAGAAAATTCGGTTATAGTGAACCAGAACCTGGGCTATACTGAACTTAGGAAATACGTCCTGGAAATTAATTCCCTCTAGGACAATAATATATCGCCTCAGAGCCACAAATCACAACACTAGGCAGCTTGAAAAAAATATTGTCGTCCAAAGGTTATAATCCCAGAAATCTCCCCCGAGGTGAAGATAGCGGACCCGGGATGGGTACGTTACTGACGACCTTATGCCACTCAGTTTCACGGCGGAAACTAAGGCCGTGCCCCGCGTGCTCTACTACTGGAGTCGGCGACGCGCGATCGCTAGCTTTAGTTTCAATCTTCATGTTACTTGATATTCCGCAGGATAAAGCGCGTAGTGTTAATTCTACGCAGGCGACCGGATGCACGTGACTGATGCAGCCTGACAATATCCGCCGTGCCGCGTGGAAAAGCGATCAGTTTCATTAGCCGATTGCGCCATTCAGCTACCGAAAGTATCTCGTTTCGTACCGTAAGCATCTCGTACGGCAGGCAATTAAAAGGCATTCGGAGAGTGTGACGGTGTTCCAACAGTGCAAGAGGTATTGAAGGGTGTCAAGACTGCATTATGATAGAGACAGAGGACAATGCAGATGCAGGCATGGAGAGAGCACAAACTCTGGAGAATGAAAAAGTGCTAAGCAAACAATTGAAAATAATTTATTTTTTTAAGGAGAAATAAAGATACTAAAATTTTCAGTTAGTGCTGTTAATGTATTTTGTTGTATCTCTATATTAATAAACTCAATAGTTATGGAGAAATTCTATTTAATTTTGACATTCTCGGATATAAAGAACCACGGATATAGTGAACCACGGATATAGTGAACCTCGGATATAGTGATCCTCGGATAAAAGGAAACTCGGATATAGTGAACCTCGGATATGGTGAACCTCAGATATAGTGAACCTCAGATATAGTGAACCAAAAATGTTAGTCCTCATAAATTCACTATAACCGGAGTTGACTGTAATTACTGGGTGTGAGAAAACCTGCATAGCATACAATCTCAGCAACGCGATGCATCGCCCCGTGTCGCAGGCGGACGTGCGTCGCGCGCAGGTGGAGTGGGCGTCGCCGGGGCGCGCGGGCGAGGCGGCGCTGCTGGTGAAGGCGGAGCCCGCGGGCGCCGGGGGCAGCGCGCTGCGCCGCCTGCGCTTCTTCGCCAAGGAGCGCGCCGTCTACGGCTCCGCGCTGCCCGACATGGCGCGCCTGCAGGCCCGACACCTGCCGCCCGGCGCGCGCCCGCCGCCGCCGCTCGCGCCCGACTACTTCCCCTGCGACCGCACAGACGCGCTCGTCATCGGGGTGAGTGCACACGGAGTGAGAGGGTTTGGTGAGAGGGTTTGGTGAGAGGGTTTGGTGAGAGGGTTTGGTGAGAGGGTTTGGTGAGAGTTTTTGTTGAGAGTGTTTGTTGAGAGTGTTTGTTGAGAGTGTTTGTTGAGAGTGTTTGTTGAGAGTGTTTGTTGAGAGTGTTTGTTGAGAGTGTTTGTTGAGAGTGTTTGTTGAGTGTTTGTTGAGAGTGTTTGTTGAGTGTTTGGTGAGAGTGTTTGGTGAGAATGTTTGGTGAGAGTGTTTGGTGAGAGTGTTTGGTGAGAGAGTTTGGTGAGAGGGTTTGGTGAGAGGGTTTGGTGAGAGCACACACACCTCGACACTTGTGGGAAAACTGTCTGTGAGAGGGTTTGGGGAGAAGTAGTGCAACACTTGCCCACGCTTTCGCATATTATTTATGACGTTCTCGTAATATTATAACATTAGCCGATGAAGTGAAGACTAGAAAATCTTATATTTCAACTATTATTTTTAAATGTTTTCACGACGAGCGAGGGGTCACTCCAATGGCGAACTACATGTCTCTACAATAATTCCCAATCACGCTTGCAGGCCCTTCACCTGACGTTTGCCCAGGACTAGTTTTCCTCCGACCGCGACGAGGTCTAGAGTCATTGGGGTGAGTGTACATTTACCTAGGAAGATGCGGAACGACTGGTGGTACAACAGCACACATTCGTGAATTATGTGGAACGGTTATGTAACACAGGTGAGTCGTTTAAAAAACGATCGCTGAGTTCTCTCCAATTACATGGACAAATGTAATTTAGTGTAATTTTGCTGACAAACGCGTCGATTCTGCAACAGTTTCTTGACGATTTCTCTTCTGCTGTAGCGTCTAGGAGTTTGGGTTCCTCTAAAAAACTTTTTTCAGATATAGACGATGGGAAACGCCAATTTCCGAAATGGCGGAATTTGAATGCTTATTTTGACAACGCTTCATCTCGCACGTCCCAGCGATCACTCCTGATTTTAGGTCACCAGGACTTTAACCCAATAGCCGCCTTTATGAATTCAAGTTCACTCGACGTTGGCAAAACTCTGGAGTCTACAACAGTATTTGAAGTCTTGCAAATGAATCTATAGTTCAGGTGACGTAGTAACTGAGTAACGTACAAAATTACAAACTCTTGCTACGGAAAACTAAGCATTCGAGCGCAAAACAAGAGAAATTATTCATTGTTAATATTATGACGATCATGCTGATGTGTGTTTTACCTAAAATTACTCACTCTGAATTATACTATTCCATTTCCTATGCCTCACTAAAAACACAGACATCTATTCACACTAGTGATGTTATCACTGCACATACTTTCTCGCAATATTTCAAAATTTGCAATTTTCGAAAAGTCAGAGAGCTCAACGAAAATGAGACCCGCGCCATTCTTTGAACCGTCTCTTCTTCTATCCGTGAAAAATATAAAGAAAAAATTTGGAACCGTTTTTGAGAAAATAATTGTTAAAACAATTTTATTTGCTTTTACCTGTATTTCGCGCAAAGTTACATGAAACCTACTCGTATTTTAGAAAACTTGAACCTGATATATATATATATATATATATATATATATATATATATATATATATATAACCTGATTTCAAAATATATTGTTATAGAACAGATGCCATTAAGGAAAAAATCTGTATCTTCAATACTTTAGTTCAAGCAAGATGCATACAAAATGCACTTCGTCAATTTTCGAAAAATCAGGGATTTCAAGGAAGATGAGACTTACACCATTCTCTTAAAAAGCATCCTTTACGCTAACAGAAAACAAAGTTGCATAAAAAAAAGTTGCATAAAAAATGTTAGAGCCATTTTTGAGAAAATTTTGAAAATGTCCTTGAAGATTCATATCAAGTACCATCAAAAATCGATATATCCCTTTAAAACTTCCAAAGCCTAAATTTTGTTCAGATCAATCAGGGCATATAAATTTTGGAGAAATCGGCTGAACAGTTTAAGTGACCAAAGACGGACAGAAAGGCCTTTCGCCATTAATCGACTTTTCAGTTTCAAGTATCCACCAAATATGGATTTTGGTTACATCACATGTTACAAGAAGTAAGTTTTTCTGCCGAAAATTCGCCGTTTTACGGGGCACGAGTACGCAACTTTCTCTTCTGTCGAAGTAGATGTGAAAAGTAAAACCATGACCTAATGAAGCACGAAAGATTTGAAAAGTAATGGGATTTCAAAAGCATATTCTTTCTGCGGTTATTTGTAACTGTTATATATTATAATGCCTGCTGAACCAGCGCAAAATGTCACACATTTGAACTCGACTACATAAGGTTTTGCTGCTAGAAATACGTAACTTCACTTGAATATCGCCTCATTCAACCTACACGTACCTCTCCCAAGTGTTCCCGAACGGCCGGCCGCGGCAGCCCGACTTGTAGACACCACTCACGCTGATCTACATCCCCTGAGGCCACATCGAATCGCACGTCAATGGGGTGAGTGCATATTGGCCTCGCCAATTGCCTCATCCATTACGAAACAGACCAAAGTAACTAATTGCGCTAACGAACCCCAAGCGAGGTACACCAGCGGATTTCGGAGCTCCATCCGCAGCAGTAATTGATGTGCTGGCAAATATCCTGAGTACTACTGTTGTACCTCTGTACGATTTCAAGAACTGTAGCCTTGCGATTCCTCTTAATATTACGAGATGTCCTTTCACTACCCTTTTGCACATAAGGTGCGATAGTCGATCTCCATTGTTGCATACTTTTGCATTTGAGTTGACAAAAGAAGCACAATAGCATCCAACAATACTTTGGGACTGCACTGTATAGCACTTGTGCAGCGTTTGATTTCCATTATAAATTCGGCAGTGAGATTTTTCTAATTATAAAACCCCAGATGATAATGATGTACTAATTCCGAACAAGTCAATGTGTTTGTGTGTGCATGTATTTGTTTTGGCTTGCAGGTCTTGTGCGCAGTGACATTTTTTGATAGCGAAACTCCAAACCCGAATGTTGTTCTAATGCCGAGCGTTGTACAGTGGATGTTGGTACTGTTGTGTGTGTGTGTGTGTGTGAGTGTGTGTATGCGTGTGAGTGCGTGTATGTGTGTGAGTGTGTATGTGTATGTATATGTATGTGTTTGAGTGTGTGTATGTGTGTGAGTGTATGTATGTGTGTGTATGTGTGTATGAGTGTGTGTTGCAGAACCTGCGCCCGTAGGCTTCCAGGTGCAGATTGACGCTTGATATATTCTGAATTCCCAGACGAACAATGTTATTCTAATGCTCAGCGTGGTAGAGTGCATGTTTGTGTGGTGTAGGACCTGCGCGCTGTGCACAATATATCAAATTCCCAAACGGTAATGCAATTCTAATGCTGAGCTTGGTGGGGTGCATGTATGGCGCAGGACCTGCGCGCCGTAAGCTTTCTTGATAGTGAAACTCTCAACGATAATGATATTCTAATGCTGAGCGAACTGAAGTGCATGTAAATGGGTGAGCGGCGCAGGACCAATGGGTGGTGGTATTCCAATTGTAGATGGGTGTTTCCTATATTTTGAATTCCCAGATGAAAATACTATTATAATACTGAGCGTAGTGAAGTGCATAAGGCTATGTGTGTCTGGCACAGGAGATGCGGGCCGTGGTTTTCCATAAGTCAATACTATTCTAATGTGGAGTGTGGTGCGTGGTGCAGTGCTGAGTATGTGTCCGTGTGCGCATGTGGCGCAGGACCTCCGTGTTCTGCACTACATCTCGAATTCTCAAACGATAACGCTATTCTAATGCTGATCTTGGTGAAGTGCATGCATTGCGTGTGTGATGTGCGCGTGTGGCGCAGGACCTGCGTGCCGTAAGATTTTCTGATTGTGAAACTCTAAGCAATCATGCTATTTCAATGCTGAGTGAGCGGAAGTACATCTGTGTGGGTGTGCGGAGCAGGACCTATACGCCGTGATCTTCCAATTGTAGATTGGTATTTCCTGTACTTCAAATTTCCAAACAATAATGCTATTCTAATTCGGAGTGCGATGAAATGCATGTGTATTGCATGTGTGGCGCAGTACCTGCGTGTCAGGAGATTTTATAACAGCAGAACCCTAGACGACAATGCTATTTTAATGATGAGAGGGGTGCAGTACTGGGCGCATGCGTGTGTGTGTGGCGCATTACCTGCGTGCCCTCAGCCACTATAGATAAATGCAATTCTAATGCTGATTGTGGTGAAGTGCTCTGTATGTGTATGGGTGGCGCAGGGCCTGCGCGTCGTGGGTTTTTTGAAAGCAAAATCTCACACGCTAAAGCTATTTTAATGCTGAACGTGGTGAAATGTATTAAGCGCACGTGGTGAAGTGCAGTAAGTGCATGTGTGTATGGGGTGCAGAACTTGCGCGCCGTGGGCTTCTATAGATGAAAGCTATTCTAGAGCTGAGCGTGGTGAAGTGCTTGCATGTATGGGGTGCAGGACCTGCGCGCCGTGGGCTTCTATAGATGAAAGCTATTCTAGTGCTGGGCGTGGTGAAGTGCACGTGTGTCTGGCGTGTGCAGGACCTACGCGCCGTGGGCTTCCGCGCGGCGGACGCGCAGCGGGGCCTCAACCTGGAGCACTGCACGGTGGCGCTGCGCGCGCTCGCGCTCTTCCACGCGGGCTCCGTGGCCATGCGCCTGCACCGCCCCGACGCGCTGCTCGACTTCCGGGAGACCTTCTTCACGGCCGACAACGAGTCGCTGGGCGAGAGCGTGGAGCCCGCGCTGGCGGCGCTGGCGGCCGCCGTCGACGCCTGGCCGGGCTACGAGCGGTTCGCGCCCAAGATACGCGCTTTGAGGGACGTTGCCGTCAAAAGACTGGTAAGTAACCTGAAACTGCGCTCCCAAAATCTACGTCCGTAAACTATGCTTCCGTGCGACTCAATTAAGTTGACTTGATTAGATATATTTGGTATTTTGTGTACATTTACTACTGCGGTCATGAATGTCACTACGTCCGTATATATTGTGGCGTCATGGAGAATAACACACAGACATTTACAAGTATGTACAAATTTATTTACATGTATGTACAATAACCAACTTCTGCTCCGAAACTACTACTACACTTGTGAGTATTTTCCTGTGGATACCCCACATAGCTAGGAAGGCCCCGCCTCCTCTGACGTTACTCCCGCGCCACTACCGTGACCTCGTCACCCGTGCAATTGGCACGACACGCTCCAGCCTGGGCGTAAAGTTTTGCGCATCGCGCGAGGTTTCCAGAATAAAACTCCCCAGTGAGCTCGTCGGCTCGATTTTATACCAGAGTGTAGCCGTCACGTGACCGTCCTAGGTGTAGGAGGGAGGCTCGCGTCTACCACGTGACCTTCCCGGTCAAGTTGGCGTCCCCTTTGTCTAAATGTATCCCAAAGCCGGGGCGCCAAGCTATTCATGCCCGCAGGTATGCGATAATTCCGCTCCCACTCACGGCCGCCACCGTGACGCAACAATATAATGTCCCGAGAAGTGCCTGCATTCCACCCATTTTGGAACATTGCACTGAAATGCCGCTGATCTTCACGCCCGTTTGCAGGCTTTCCACCTCCAGAAGGTAACTCTCTATCGGAGCAGCTTCTCAGGAATATGCTCTAAGCTCCAGACTAGTCCTCCGTCTCGTATGTAACGCTATTTAACGCAAATGTAACGATATTTACAAAGGGAAAAGGGAGACAAGAACGGGGAGAAGCATAGCGGGTGATCCGTGTCCCGTTTAAAGTTCTACTCCAGTTCTCGCCTTGTACTGATAGAAGAAATCAAGAGAAACTAGCAGAGAACCTGGTCGTTATAACTCTCTTCCCAAGCAGTTGCTGAATTCGATTTAAGTATAAAGAGTCGAAAATACACTACCGACGATACTAGAACTGGAATACTAGGATCTGCCCGTCAGCGACGCTGCATTGGCAAAAGCAGTGCTACAACTCAGCCTTTACAGCTAGTGTCTTAATTATATGTGAACTCAAATAGGATTGGATTTGATTGTATTGCACTTTAAACTCAATAGGTTTAGTCAGGGATCACGAGGCAGCAGTAGTTGGAATCAGGCAGGTCTGGATTAGACGATGTCGATCTCTATAGATACAGACGAGAATGTTTGTGGGACTTACAGGACTATAGCATGGTAAAAAACAGACCTAGTATATGCATAACTGGTCGTCGGAAAAGCAAGTCTGGTCTTGGAGGGCCCGCATGGCTTGGCCTAACCAGAAATAATAGATTTCATTATTATTTTTCCTTATTTCTGAACGGTTAGTACGCATTGTATTAACTGAGGCCTACAATAGTTCTAATTTGCCATTAATGGCCACCTGATAAAATAGATACTTTCGTAAACCAGTTAAATCTCTAGTTAGAAATTTCGAGATGTTCGCATGGTACGTATATTCGAAAAATACAGACGATAAAGCTGCTTCGTTACCCAAACCAATGACTTAATTTTCACGTGAATGGAGTAGTGAATACTTGGATGCAATAAAGACATTCTTTCTCACCACCCAACACTAGTTCGGTCTGATAATGTTTTGGTATTGGCGTATTGCACAGGTAGAGGTAATGAAGCCCGAGGGAGCGCAGCCGCTGGTTCTGAACAAAATCGACTTCGGGCCAGACAGCCTGCTCTTCACCTACGACCCGCATTCGGGCGCTGTGTCGGAGACGCGTCTGCTCAACTTCCATCAGGTGCGCTGGGGGTCGCCGGCGTTGGACCTCCAGATCTTCTTCTACTCCTGCCCCAGCGAGGTAAGCAAGCAGATATAGAGCGATTTTTCTAAGGATGAGCCAAAGTGACAGCTAGTGCTGGCAACATAACTGAAGGTTCTGTGGTCGTTGTGCCCTTGAGCCCATTACACTCCCTTCCCGCATTCGTTCATTTGTAGTTGGCTAACTTGTAAATGGCTTCGACACTTCCTTTTGTGGTGTGATTGTACGACAAAAATATAGTGCGCTGCGAGAAATAATTGATATTAGGAAGTGCAGTGTAATGTGCTCTTCTGTAAAAATTCTTTTTTCTTTATATATTACATTGAATTTACTTTTTGTGTGATAAATATTGTTTATTTTAAAACCGAGACTTGAATGCGAGATGCGTACCGGTGCACGTGTTTCCGGCTTAAAATCATTTTTCTTTCTATTTACATTCGCGGCAGTTTTCGTTTACTGATTGTGAGAGCATGTTAAGAGATTTTCCACATATGTAATTAAAGTTAAATATTTCCCGGACTCACGTACGTGCATTTATCTCAACGAAACTCTTAGATTTCTTCATAGGGTTTTCATAGGGGTTTTTCATAGGGGTTTCATGTTTTCACAGGAGCCATTAGCACTTTACGAAGGGGCGTGACTGAAAAGCTGTCGCGGCGGAGGGATACTTCTCTGAAATACATGCGATGTTTGTTCACTTGTTTTCGCGAACTGTCAGTTTGGCTCATTCTTAGGAAAATCGTTCTATAGCACCAAGGAAAGAGCTACTGGGTTTACGAAACGGGAATATACTCGTGACGAAATGTGGTGTAAGAAACTCAATTATCCATGTTGATATTATTTTCAATGAAAATTCAGTAATTTATTCCTTTATTTTGCTTACTGACGTTATAATCGGAGAAACATTATTTAGTGGGAAAATTATACTTTTTTCCGACCGAGATTAAAACGCACAATTTATTTGCGATCTGCTACACATCAATTAGGCAAAAGACTGGGAAGAAAGATGAGTTATCAAACGTTTATTACCGCTCAGTTTTGAATATTCACCATTTTAATTTTTAACAAATCTGTGTGAAAAGTAATTAACAAATTTGTCTTGTATGATAAAAATTGTCAACATGACGTATTTACGAAAATTACGGCCAAATCATGAAAACTGAACTGAAATTATAATAAATGGTACATTGTATAACTATGAAACAAATGCCGTAAAACTGCGAAATGGGTTGTCCTTCAGACTGCTTGTGAAAACCATTTAAACAAAGGGTAAAATATGAGCGTTATTAAAGGAAGGTTCTGTAGGGGGCATCCTTCTATTTCTAAAATCCACGCAGGTACCTATCAGAGCTATTTACTAACACAACGGCTTATATATATTTTGTGATACTAATCAGTGAAGTGATGAAATGTATGCAGCAACGTTGACACATCACTGCAATGAGTCGCTCTCCTAACCGCGTCAGAAAACTAGTGCTATGACATGTTACATTGCGGGGCGCTTCTAAAAACTGCGGGTACTTATACAAGGACGCATCAACTGCTCTGGTTATTAGATATGTTAGAGTACTGAGAGTTATACCCCGGGAAGTGGCGGTGTTCGTACCCCGCTAAAATAGGATATCCAACGCCGACCTACAAGACGGCATCATAGACTTTCTCTCTCCAGGCTATCTACCCCAAAGGGGCATCGCCCCAGAGGGGACAAGCACTAACTTCTGGGATAGTCTCCCACTATAAGTGATAGTATAAGGCATGTAAGGGTAAGTGTGTGTGTAAAGGGAGAAGAGGGGCCAAGTTTGAGGAAGGGAAGACTGCACGTGGTCCGTGGCCCGTTTGGTACAATACTGCAACAACTGTTAAGGTGCTGCAAAAGTTGCTGAGCTATTTCAGCCAATAATAATGATAATAATAATAATGATAATAATAATAATAATAATAATAATAATAATAATAATAATAATAATAATAATAATAATAATAATAATAATAAATTTCGCCTGTAGGAAGTGCGCGCGCAGTGCGGCGAGCGGCTAATGGAGCTGTACCACGAGGCGCTGGCGGACGGCCTGTCGGCGCTCAAGTGCTTCGCGGAGGTGCCGTCGCTGGAGCAGCTGCGCGACGAGATGGCGGAGAAGGCGGCGGTGGGCGTGCTGGCGGCGCTGTGCGCATGCGCCGGCCGCGACCCCGCGCAGCGCCTGCTGCTGCACTTCGAGGAGCAGGGCCTGCTGTGACGAGCAGGGGTGGACCACAAGCCCTCCACAGACTCGTTTTCCACTTTGGGATAAATCTCGAACGCTCCGCACACTTTGGGATTGGAGGCGAAATGTTGATTGTCGGAGGTTTCCTGAAGGTTATTTCGTTTTTCCAACTAGTCTCTCGTCATCAAGATTTAATCCACCACCTAGGTGTGATGACCGATGAACCAAAGCGCGGAAGGCATTTTGGCTTTTTTTGTTGCAGAATTACATTACTTTCTCCACACTGCGATATAAGAGGAGTAGCGAATGTATTGTGCATCAGCAATAAAAGTGGTGATGTTGCACTTTGGGATTTGTTATTTAACGGCGTTCTAACTACCGCCTTGCTAACCATCATCTGTCCTTGGCGCTGCCGCGCGGTTCATCTTACTTTCGGCTAGTTTATATCCACCTTCTTAGTCCCTCGTTCTACGGAACCACAAGAAAATTCTATACTTCCGTATTCACGTGGCGTGAAACCAAATATACTTATAATTGCTCTCTGTGTACTTGTTTTCAAACAGCATGTATTAATATAACAATAGATTATAATTTCGGTGGATATTGTCTTTCCGCAAACTACTCTTATGCGAATTTGAGCGGTAGGTCACAAAGCGTACAGTTGTTTCTTTTGTGTTCCTCCGAGATCAGTGAGATCCAGGGTGCAAAAAATTTCAACCCTGGTCTCATTGTGGTACTCTCCGCAAGCGAGTACAATGGTACTTCCTGTTAATTACGTGGTGTGATAACTGAAATATTAAATAAAATCAAGAAAAAATACAATGATCGCAAAATATAGATTAAAAAAATTATATTTTCATATTTTATTTTACAGTGCCATCTGTAGTAATTATTTTGTATTCTGATTCTTTTGTCGATTTTAATAAAAAATAACCGTAAAAACATTTCCCCAGAATATTTTTCTGCATTCGAGAAATGCATGTCCCTGCTTTCTTACTGAAAATCGTAACGAGTTAATGAAAGTAGTATTAGAAAGGGAAATTACTTTCGCCGGAATAAAAAGTCTTCCCAAACCAGTGTTTGCGCCTAGTTAGCAGTCTCCGGCGCCAGTGCGGAGCGCTTTCTACGCAATTTGCGTGTTGCAATGTGCGGCGTCAGCTAACCCGGCCTGTTCCGCCGTACGCTTCTGGGAACTGCAATGTTTCACCGCTGGCAAAGGAGGCTGGCGCCTGGAACGCCTTATATGATGGAGTATACCAGTGGCGTCTCCTCACTCTGGACCTAGAGCGATAGTAGTGAGGGAAAGTGTTAACTGCCACACTACTATTTTTGCTTACATATTTAGAGTAAAAAAGAATTATGTAAACAAAATCCTTATTTATTTTAAATTATAATGTTGGAAGAAGAAGATAGTCGCAAAATAACAACAATGGGGATGTTGAATTTTCTATTGCGAAGATTGGAATAATACAATTTATAGTATCTAAAAGACATGTTCGACGCTTTTCCCATTCTTCGGTTCTCGTTTAAAAAAATTAAATTCTGAAATATTATCAGATAAGGACACGATCGGCCAATACTCAATTACTTGGTTCTTTTCTTCATACGAAAGCGAAGGAAAGCAATTATTTAAAAGTATCGTTCCACTTTTTCACTATCCTTATGACACAAATTTCATGAGAATCGATAAAGGCTGCAACGCGCAACGGAGAATATCACGATCACAGATGCTCGCTCACCAGCAAGCCGTTAAATCGAGATTCAAAGCTTTGACACTCTTTATCCTTGAGGGGGGGACCTCGCACGCATGTGCTGTCGCCTCCCAATCCGACCTAAAGACGTTGGAGGCATTCGCCAACGGCCTGAGCTGCGCTCGCGCACTGCCTGCATTGCATGGACGCTCTGGTGCCGATCTATAACGCCAATCGCACGGAAGACCGAATAAAAGGAAAAATATAAATAAATTCAAAGGAAAAAAATGTTTTATTTTTATTTTCTTGGGCGTTGGCACAGGATTTGCATACCCAAAGAAGACGCCACGCATATAGGGAGCAGTAAAAGACCGATAGAATGCAGTAAATCACCGACTACGTGTACTTGAAGGGCTCCGGAGCAGATAGTTCTATGTATGTGTGTTTTGTGTATTATTCTGCTGTTTGTAGTCAAAATTTCATTAGAAAGAAAGGTGCATTCTCAATATAAAATGCATTTCTCAGAACAAGATTGCCTGGTCTCGAATACTGTGCGTTCCCTCTCTCCTAATTTTTGAGAGGCACATCACCAATGCGTCCTCGGGGCTCAGCTCTGTGGCTTAATTGATTGATTGATTGATTTTTTCGTGTTTCCGGGCGCGTCAACTGCTTCGGTCATTAGTCCCGTTAGTGTAGTGCATGTTTGTTCTCGGGAGATGGCGGTGATCTTCACCCGCTGGATGGCGAGATCCGGCACCGACCTACCGTCGGCTTGTGGGGTTTCCCCCTAACGAGGACTCTTCCACCAGCGGGGAACCGTCCTAGCCGGGACAAGCTCTAAGCTCGCGACCGGTCTCGGTGTAGTGTAGTGCATGTTAGTGTAAGTGTGTGTGAGTGTAAGGGGGAGAGGACAGGACAAGGAAGAGGAAGGAGAGATCGCGCGCGGTCCGTGGCCCGTTTGGCAGGGTACTGCTCTGGCATTCGCCTGGTGTTGATCGGAGAAACCACGGAAAACTACCGATCAGAGCAGCCGGCCGCAAGAATTCTCCTCTAGGCAGCGACTGAATTCGACCTAGCTGAAAAGCTAGTGTCGAAAATCCTGCCGCCGTCAGGACTCGAACCTAGGACCTCCCGGTCAGAGGCGCTGCAGTGACATCAGCTGAAGCAGATATACATCAACAATGCATCATCGTAGTGCAATGCATCATGTAGTGAAATTTAAAAATATACTTAATTCTATGTAGGTCATCATTAATAATACTGGGACTTTTATCATTATTATTATTGTTATTATTATTATTATTATTATTATTATTGTTATTATTATTATTGTTATTATTATTATTATTATTATTATTATTGTTATTATTATTATTATTGTTATTATTGTTATTATTATTATTGATATCATAATTATTAACACTGTTACTGGTTTTGATGTAACTTTTAAGTTATTGTTATTAGTTATATTATAATGGTTATTATTATGAATAATATGATCATGTCCCTTATACAGTGAAGTGAAGTGTAGTGTAGTGTGGTGTGGGGCATGGGAGGGGAGTGCAGTGTAGTGCAGCGCAGTGAAGTGAAGTGAAGTGAAGTGAAGTGAAGTGAAGTGAAGTGAAGTGAAGTGAAGTGAAGTGAAGTGAAGTGAAGTGAAGTGAAGTGAAGTGAAGGGAAGTGAAGTGAAGTGAAGTGAAGTGAAGTGAAGGGAAGTGAAGTGAAGTGAAGTGAAGTGAAGTGGAGTGAAGTGTTAGAAAAGCTATAAATCAACTTGCAGATAACTCAAAATCAATCTCTAATTCTACTTGTAATCACATTTGTAAATATTCGTAATAGTTTTGTAATTGTCGTATATCTAGTTGTAATAATGTTTGCCATCGAGCATTAGCTCAAAGCGAACTTTAATAAATCTATCTATCTATCTATCGTACTTGAATGTGTTACGAACGTGATTGTGCTTTTGCTTTGTGATTTCCATTGTGCTTTTACCAGAATCCGTATAGTATAACTCGTGACCTATAGCAGCAAAAGCTGCTCAAGTGTTGGACGACATTCTAAATATTCGATTGAGAGAAGTGATAGAAATGCTGCGAAAGGAATAAAATCGTTTAAGATCGCGTTTCGAAGGCACCGTCTCAGCAACACGGACAGGTCTTAAAACATTTGTAATTGAAATAATTTTTCCACCGTGATTATTTCTGTTTTACCTCGCAATTTGCGATATGCGCTTGCTTAATTTAGACATTTTTAACTAAGACGATCGTAATAAGGGCTTCTAAAAGGTAATTTCACCCGGTTACTTTCCGATCAGAAACCAGAAAGTATAACTTTAAACTCAATATTATCTTTAAAAAGTATTAACAAATGATAGATCATTGTATTCTTCTTCTAATAATCTATTCATCATAGGTAAAAACTATGAAACTGTTATTACTGACTACATGTACTCCTATTTAAAAAAATCAAAGATAATTGAATTTCTCCAAAACTTGAAGTATTACAAACAATATCTCTACGGCTTATCACTTGTCCCAGATTCAGTATTGTTGGGGGAAAACTACATTTCGATATCCTGAACCGCTTAGAAGCCATGAAGATAAGTCCATAGTCAAGGTTGCCAGAATGGAGAAATGTTTCCCCCAAATGGTGACTTTTTTCCTTATGAGGAAAGAAAGCGGAACAAAATTGATGAGAGAATTTTTGGGGATTTCTTGAATAATTAATTTTTTATCGGGAACCGAGAAAGAAGCCATTCTGTATTTTTTGTTCTGGAGCACGACAACCACAAAGTTCACAGTGCGTTAAGAGTACACTGGTATCAGAAATGTAATGGGGAGTTCACTGGTACGTTTTTTAGTTTTTTTTATATCTTTCGTGTTGCTCTCCCTGGATGTTTATCGGGTCTCTCGGCTCGTTCTCCAGTATGTCTCCTCAAAGATTTGTGCCCCTTTCCTCCTCCACTACTTCGAAAAAAAAAACAGTATGGCGCTTTCATTCGCTGATTTAGGTTTCGGGCGACGCCGGAGATCTGGCATGTCCTCGGATAGGTCAAATCATCACTCTCTATTTAATGGGGTGGAATTTTTCTGTGATGCCATGCACTACTCAAATGGGTAGACTGCTTCCGTCTTCCCAAGGGGATTCAGCGCACCCTGGCACGGGTAGCTAATATGCTGGCACCGGTCTGTCCGTGGCTTTGCGGGGGATGCGCGCTAACATTACAGTGCCGGCAGCGTATACGCGACTCTGACAGTTCTCTCGCCACGTGCTGTGGTACTATCATGTGACCTGATCTCAAGCAATCAGCTTGCGTGGATTTATTTACTTTCTCACAGCCAGCGTTCAGCGTTGTCGCTCATCTGATTCACACGAAGTCGCGGAGGCGATAAGGTTCGGCTGTGGCGAAGGTTGTGAACATGATATCAAGACGTGTTGTCGCCTCTCAGTAAGTGTAAATGTTTTGAGATTTAATTTATGTCTTGTAGGTGATGCCAGGAGCGTAGTGACGTAAGGCAACAGCGCATCAAACTGGCAGAGTTGCCGGTACTGTAGTGCAATCCATCGTAACACGAAGTCTTCTTGGGAAAATGAACCTGAATGTCAAGCTATTATTCATTAAAAACAAACTATTACTTTAGTTTGACATTATATACCTTTTCTATTTTCGCATATTTTATGGGAATTTGACGTGATGGTTTTCATTAAAATAAAGATGGAGATAAAATAAATTTAGGGAATCTTCTTTCATTTGAGTAGCTATATTGGGGAAATTCTGTAGTAGTGGATGGAAAAGAGTTCGAAACTTATCTGGCAACTCTGTTCTCAGTTGGGAGGACACCATGTATAGCATGAAGAGCAACAAATTATAACCTACTTTGCTCCAAAACGAAAATTAATATAGTTTGAAGTGTTAATGCCAAAGACTAACATTTTCTGCCAATAAATAAGAATAACAAGTGAAATGCATTAACAAACTGTCGGATTACTTGTAAACTTGGAGACACAGATGTGACATACTATATGAAACGAAGTCGGGCATAATTCTTTGCTACTCTTCACACATTCACCCTGCTTCTTTAATTTCTACAGGATAATCTACTTCCACGAGTACCAGTTTCTCGCTGTTAAGAGGTTTAACTAAATTAATCTTCAATGAAAGTCATATAGAGCAAATATATACTTACCATGTCGCGGTGACTACATCCAACCAAGTAAAAGAACGAAGTTTTGTTTAAAGAATTCCTTTCAAGGAATTTAACCAAGGTGAACGACTGCAGGTTCGTTTCGTCTTAAAGCTGTCATAAATAAGACATTTGGCGACGAAGGACACATTTTACTTTTCTTATCGATTCGAATTGCATCATAGGAAGGTCAACAAGAAATCGAAGACCGAAAGGATAAAAAACCAAACAAGAAAATTAAAACTAGAACTGAATGAATTAAAGACCGTTTTAAATTTTCCTCGCAGCGCTTATTATTCGATATGCTGCAGTGAATCTTTAACATTCAATTCAGGTTTTAGTTATTCATTTCAAAAAATTAAATAGGTGATTCACATTTTCATGATACAGAGAAATCCTGAGAAAATTGCGTTTGCAAGAAATAATAATGTTAAATGAAGAAAAAAAAGTTTGAAATGTGACATTTAGTACACTGATTAATCAGAAGTCAATGATAAATACTCGTACCATGACAGTAAAATAGATTGCTGATTCAAGTGAAACCTCTCGCGAAAATTAAGTCAACAGTGTGTACGGATATAATGATAGCCCACTGTCAATAAAGACAACTGTTGTTTCGGAAATATTGAAAATTGTGTTCTTTCAACTATTATCGGTTTGTATTACTCCATGAACATGCTGACAGTCTTTCTAACAGTTCGAAATTACTTCGACTCGTCTATATGGACAAAGAACCAAGAGAATATAATTTCCAATTCAAGTGACACAACTGTCAACTGCAAACAAAAGAAGTCTTTTACTTCCAAAAGAAAACTCTTGTAATGGCGATTGAGAAGAGTGAAATCGTGGTCTTTCTGTGATCTGTATGACTTAAATTTAAGAGAATATTTATTATTTAAAGAGTTAAATACATATGCGAAGTTGGAGCGAGCGTTGTGAATAACAAAGAAGTGTGTGTCAATCTCGTATTATGAAGTATTGATTTTCAATATACCAATATAAATACATATTATCACGAATCGTTACCTACATAACGCCGTGTTATTTGGAAGGTGATGTCAAAGGGGGTCTTGAGACTACTGTTACATGTGGCCTTCAAGTCATTCAACTCGAACACGTACATTGTGAACATTATTCTCAGAAAACTGTCAAACTGTCACTCATATCATCAGATTACCCGCTCAGATATATTTCTTCAAAATGTTCATAAACGTTCATTATTATATATTTTTCATTAATAGAAAGAAGCTATAAATTTAAACAAGAAGAATAATTCAATAGTTATTTACGAATTATAATATTAGTAAATGTGTCTTCTGTGGTTTGCATCACGTGTTTCAATGTATTTAATTATACAGTTTAGGTTAAAAATCTTAACTAAAATAGTATTTTATTCAGTTTATATAGGTTTATGAATTGGAGAATGATATCGCGTTCCATTAATTTATTAGAATAGAGTGAAAGGCAACACTACACCATATTAGAAAACCCCAAACAGAAAAATCTCATTGAAGGCAAAGACCTTATACAGAGGATATAACAACATGAAATATCGCAAAATAATCTTATCACATCGTGATAATTTGAGTTTTTTTGCTGTTTCTCTCAAATTACAAAATGTTCTTCACGTCCGATAGGTCGATGGCAGATAAGGTATGGTCTAGTGGACAGAGTGCTCATTTTGGTGGTACAAGTGTATCTTTTATTTATACACGTTTCCACAAAAATTTAAGAAACCATTGAATACTTGTGCGAAGTGACTACCAATTACATGAAGAACTTATTTACGTATTGTGTCATGTAATGGATGGTATAAACTGGATATACAGAGTGTGTCACGAAACGTTAGCACCACCTGCGATTTTTGAACGATTGAAGTTATTGCAATCCAGTTTACACACAAGTGCATGAGGGAATGGGGCTAATTTATATACAAGATGAATCACGTAACTTCAGCACCTCCTATAATTCTTGAACTGTTGAAGTTATTGCAATGCGATTTTCACGGAAGTGCATGAGGGAATGGGACTAATTGATGTATGTATTCGTTTCCATTTCATCACTTGCATTTTACGAGATATTGAGGTGACTGTTTTTTTCAAATGGAACTGTACATATTTTCTTAGTCTCTCATGAGAAGCGTAAAAAGACAAACTCAATGATATACATATTGTCATATATTAGATAAACAATTTTTTGAGTAATTTTGATTTTTTTGCGCCTCGTAACGGATATTTTCAGAGTAACAGTCCACCACCCAAGGTGATGCATCGCTCTCCTCGGTAACACGCGCTCAAGGCGTTACATCAGGGCGTTACTCAGGGCGTTACTCAGGGCGTTACTAAAATATATTTTTTCAGATTTCCTCAATTTTTCGGTCCCGTAACAGTAAAACTGAAACGTGACTTTAAGACAATTGTAGAAGAGTAAAACATGGCCCTATTTGCAAATTTTCATTATTTTATAAGATGTTATTTGAGAGTTTCTAAGAATGTGCACTTTTGAATTCATTTTCTTAGAAAACTTTCGAGTTACAGAGAAACTTCATTAGAAATCATTTAATCAGTGCCATGGTCAGTTCTTAAGAAAACACTCAACATGTTTATGGCATTTTAGTGAAGATTAAAAACTCAGCTACTCAAAAGCGGAAGTATCGTCGATAGTTGAAAAGTCGAGACATATACGAGAAAATTGGAGAACGTAAGTGTAGTTAGTTAAGTGTTAAAGTATTTATGCATATACAATTATTTGAGTCATGATTATGAATACTGTATATAATAGAGAAAACGTAAGAGAGTCGTTGAAACATAAAGGTTGGGAATCCTTGGTATATTCCCAGGTATCGGAGGTTAAGGAAGCGCCTATTTGATTCTAATGAACATATTTAATGGATTCTAAAACGTATGCACGAATTATGAAAAAAGGAACATTTTTGACGAAGCTTTAATTTGCCTATATTGATGTAAATGTCTTTCAGATATACATATTCACTATTTTTTAAGGTATTAAATGTATCCACATTTCCTTCTTCTGGTTAAAATTAAACGCTTAAATCATTTTCAGTTTTATTAATCTAAATAGCTGTCTACCAGTAATATATCTCCATTTTCTTGAGTATACTCATACATGCCATACCTGTGGGACATAATATCATAGGAACCCTCAAACTTTTCTTCTTTACACATTAAAAAAATCATCACGCAGTGGGACTGAGTCGAGCGCCGGGAAAAGATTCCAGACGCAACCCATACACTCATGTTAGAGGGCAAGGCTGACCTCCATTACCGATATTCCACTGTAACAGATATTATTCGAGGAAGGTAAGGTGAAAAAGTCTCTGTTAATTCAAATAATTAAATTTTAGGTCACTTCCATCACCACACTAGAAGGAATGCAATTGAAATGGAGAGAGCAGCTATGGTACCATGTCAATGGCTTCGGTCTATTGTTACATGTTCCTAGGGACCATCTCTGCTTCCCGAGATTCACGAGGTTTGAAATTCATGTAAAGGATTGGTCGAACGAATGCTGTTTACAACTTCGCCAATTTTCATTTTAACCACCCAAAATTCGGTATAGTTTGCTCTTACAATTTTCCTGAAAGTGGTATCTTAAAATGGGTAAATTAAAAAAAATAGCTGTTTAAGGTCTGGTCGATGGGCGATGAGTATCATAGTTTGCTAATAGAGGTGCAATTTACTTACAATATATAGATTTCGGTGTGCGATCCAAAAAAATTACTTGTTGAGCGGGGTAGTCGTTTAAGAGGGGTGGTTTTTCACAGAGGTTTCACTGGAATTGACAGGAGTGATGCTAACAATATCGACTGATTCTACTCATCCAAAAAGGCACGAACGTTTCTGGTTGGACCTAGCCTAGGGGTAAAGTTCTCGCTAACGAATTCCGTCAGCTGCTGATTTCATTCAGGATACGGCTTCGTCCAAGGTCGTATTCTGAACATCTACGCCCATGATCATGTGCCGAATGCTGATAAAATATCCTTGGAGGGTGAACATTTTTTTCATTGTGGCGGTAAACCCGTACGGGGAAATCTTCTAAAACGAGTTTATAGAAACCTCCGGAATGCGGTTAAACACGTGACGCATAACTCTGGCGTGTAAAATAGGATGTTTGTGAGCGCCTTCGGGGTGCGGTGGGACACAAAACGCGCAAACCCGATCGGAAAAAACTTGTCCGCCTGGAACAATACATCTGACAAAGTTCCCATACACTCTCAGTCAATGTGACGGTTGTATCCGAGTTCGCGCGTTTCACATTTAACTGATTCTCGAATGCGCCACAAGACCGTCCGTTCGGGTTTACAGAGTGTGTTTATAATTCGGCAGCTGTAAGTAATAATAATAATAATAAAAATAACTCTAATAATAATAATAATAATAATAATATAATTTGTCTTTATTTGTGGCGATGTTCAGGCCATAAGCGCAGCCATTTATCTAGAAATTTTTGTAAAAAAGGAAAAGAGAGAGAAAGAGAGAGAGAGAGAAAGAGAGAGAGAGAAAGAGAAAGAGAGAGAGAAAGAAAGAGAAAGAGCGAGAGAGAGCGAGAAAGCGAGCGAGCAAGAGAAAGAGAACGAGAGAGAGAGAGAACGAGAGAGCGAGATTGTTAGAGAGAAATAAAGAGACAGAGGGAGGAGAGAGACAGAGAGAAACAGAAAGAGACAGAGGGAGGGGGAGGGAGGGAGGGAGGGAGGGAGGGAGGGAGACAAACAGACAGAAAGAGAGACAGACACATGGGGGAGAGTGACTAACGGGTGGTAGGTGACGGGCGAAGGTGCGCGTTTCCTGGGCGACGATGCATGGCATATGCCTTAAAGTCCCTACTCGGAGCAGCGTAAGGATTGAGCGTAAACCTCATGGTTACAGACAACCAGGTAACTATATTCTCAAGAAAATCAGAAGCTGAGAGTTTCGTTCGAGACGCTTTTACTCGGCAGAAATTGTGGCCACAGACATTCCTGCTGGCTGGGACGGGTAAAACAGAACGGGTAAAATCGAGTGCTTGTGCCCCTTTAAGATTTAACTTCATCAGTAGGGGGCGTATTTTATTGAAAAGTCACTTTTTTCATTTCACTTTAGAACAATGCCATTTAGTGTAGAAATTGACAAAAAGAAATGACCCGTTTTTACGTCATTTTTTTGCATTTTTCTTCGATTTCAATAAGTCATTTTTTACATTTTCCCCATCATTTTTAATTTATTTTTCGCTGATTTAATCAATTTTAATATAATTTTAATGGTACTTGTTTCAAATAATATTTACGAAATGCAACAAATGTTCTCCACTGAATTCCTGGCAACCTCTTCGATTTCTTTTCTCAGAAATTGTAATGTCTGTTGTTGAATGTAATTGAAGGTTCTTGTGACGCCTATCAGCGCCAAGTTTGACCGATTTCGGATAACTAAAGACCAAAATTTCCTGAAAAAGAACAGTCCAAACATCAAGTTTGCGAGCTGAATGCACTTCAACGAATAAAAGAAGCTTCGATTACATTAGTAATGTATCCAGCTTGAGATATTCATTGGAACTGGTTTCGCTCACATTTTTTTTACAATTTCCCTTGCGTTTAAGGAAATTTAAAAAACATTTTAAGGGCATTTCATTGATAATTTTTGGCATTGCATGAAAATCCGTCTCTATTCATCAGCGTTACACTATTTTGGAACACTTAAATCTTTCATTTCTATTTCCCAGCAAATCGATTTGGTTGAATCGCTAAGGGAATGAATTTCATTTTTAATTCCATCTCCAAACATTATTCTGGACCAGACGCGTGCGTTGAGGTTGGCTGCGCAGAAGCAGGCTGATTCACGACCATGCGGAATGCCAAGGTCCATGGAGGTGGCAGCAGTGACGGAGTGTTGGAACACTGGTTAACATGCAACAAATTTTTCGAACGAGTTTGGCGTACTTTCGTACTAACGGTCTATTACATAGCAACTTTTTTCATAGACGTATTACTTTTGGGCGGATTGCAGAGGGAGGCATACATTGAATAAAGCGTTTAAATACCTTCGTACATCTAGATATTCCTACAATTTTTTCAGAATGTTATTAAAAACTACAAAATCTCAGAAAGTTTTCCAAAAAAAATATCAATAAGCATATAAAGAATAATTAAAAGGAAGAACTTTATGTTATATGCGTTTGCCGTTTTGAGATCTTGAAATATCATTATAAATCTTGACTATCAGCAAAAAATTAATAAAATTAATAACTTAACAATCAATACATTTTTGAAGAGTTCATGAAGATTATATTGGGATTCCCATTGAATATTAATTTTGACGTATTATTGAAGTGAAGGGATCTCGAAGTCCAATAATACATTTCGAATCCAACATATCACGCTTTTGCAGTAAACACTGTCAGTATACTTTGATAGGAACGATTAACGCAATTCAGATAGATAATTAATCCTTGTTTATAATTTTCAATAACCCTTTAGAACTGTTTAATTGACGTAACACAACCATGTAAAGAAATAAACAGCCACTCTTAACGGCCGGCATTTGTTTAGGATTTTAATAGTTTACCGTCCGTTACAAACAATGAAAACAAATGAGTTATTTGCATTAGATGACATATGCGTACTCTGATTCCAAAAAAAGGATATTTATTTATATGATTTTCTCTTATGAGAAAATGTATTGTAGAACTAGTAAGTGACACACGTCGATTATCGCTTTCGCTTAGAAGCTTCACCCGCGATCGTTATTTGCTCTCGGCTTAATGACGTTAATTAGATGTACATTTCCTTCTCTGCAGAGCATCTCCTCTTGACAATTCGTTAACTGGTTTTTATTTGGATTTTATTCCTCTCGAGGTGCAACGGCAATCTATAGATCATCCGGGCAACTCAATCTTGAAGCAGTCTTGTACAAGCGAATGTATCGTGCACGCGGACCGAACGGACAACTGCACGTGTGCCGGCATGTTTGCGCGCGCGACGTTTGTTGGTTCAACAGCGGCCTCTACCATCGCCCCCGACTCCACCTCCACAACCGCTGCCACTGCCACAGCTACCGTCCAACAATCGACACAGACAACACTGCAACCAACGCCACAGTCAAAGCACATTTATCGCGATAACCATCACCATCACCACCACCACCATCGCCACCGCGGCCGCTACCGCCGCCACCGCCACCGCCGCCATGCGCAGTAGGAAGGCGCCGCCGTCGCCGTCACCGCCACCGCCACCACCGCGGCCGCAGCCAGCTGCGTCGGCCTGCGCGCCGTGGCCCTGACCTACACCCCGCGACGCGGCGCTTCGCGTCCCGTCCCGTCCCGTACCGTCCCGTACCGTCCCGTCCCATCCCGTCGAGCGGCTTCGCGCGCAGCCTATGCTGCAGCTGAGTCCACTGCCCGCGTGGGGCGCTCGGTCGGCGTGGCGCTTGGTCGGATAGGGGGAGGGGGGGAGGTGGAGGGAGGATGGGGAGGCGCTGGGGCGCTGGGCGCCGGCTGACGCGTGGAAATAACACAGCTCCACCAATGCAACCAATTAGCATTGACAATTTGCCGCTCATGGGCGTTGAGTGACATGGGGATTTAAGTGCTCACAGAGTGTGTGTGATTATTAGGGGGAGGATTTTGATGACCTAAGACATCGCAAAAAATGATCAATAAAATGCTCTTAAAATGCTTTTTCAATGCCCTAAAACCAAAGAAAAATGAAGAAAAAAATCTTATCAAAACCAGTTCGGATGAATAATTGAAGCTGTTACTGACGTAATCGAGGCTTCTTCCATTCGTTCGAGTGAACTCAGTTTGCAAACTTTTGGTTTTGACTGTTTTTTTTTTACCACGAAATCTGTCTTTCCTTATCCCGAAATCGGCCGAACCGGCAATGGCGCTGATATACGTCACAAGAAATACATACTCACAACGCTTGTAAAAACAATTTCTGAGCGATCACATCGAATAGGCTACTTGATTAATTCTGTTAAGAACATTTGTTGCATCTAGTAAATATTATTTGAAACAACTACTATTAAAAATGACATTAAAATTTATGAAATCTGCAAAACTTGCATTGAAAATGACGGGAAAAGGTAAAAAATGACTTATTAGTCGAAATTGAAAAACAAAACAAAATAATGACCTATAAAAATGAGTCATTTTCTTTCGTCATAACATAAAATAAATTTTTATACTAAACGGCATTGTTCTAAAATGAAAAGAAAAAAATGACATTTCATTAAAATCCGCCCCCTAGTGATTATATTTTACTCATTGAAGGGACGTAGACAAGAATGTCATTTTTGTGAGCCAGACGAAAGACAATCCTGATATACCTCAGTAGGAGTATAAAGTAGTACGGATAAAGTGAAAATGGGCTAATTCCAGAATTATCCGGTTAAGGTACACAATATTATTCACAATAAGTGAATAAAGTCTGAAGAAGGAAGAGTTCGAAGCATATGAAACCAGATGAAGTTGAAATGAAGATGCTAGGGTAGATAAAGTAGTCGTATGTTACCATTTGTGATGAAAAAGTAGATGATGCATTTAACGTGAAAATTTTAAACGGAAGGGAAGTAAAAGTTTTATGTTATTTTCCTTTGACGCAATTAAAACCTGACGGCTTACCAATAGTTTTAAATTAAATCAAGATCTCAGGAGACAACTGATAATGATGAATAAGTAAAATACGTTGTTTTACAAGGTTTCTGGACATTTTAAATGACCCTCAGAATATGGGGCAGTGAATTTTTTTTGTACATACCGAAGCAAAATTCTGTCTGGAAAATATACGCATCAATATACAATAGAAAAAATGCCGGTGACAGAAATCACACTTGAAAATTAATGTCATTACCATAAAATCGCTAGTTTTAGCCCTATTTTAACCTACTATTTAAAAATTGCTATTGTTTAATCAGTGAACGAATCCTTACATAACTGGTCGCGTAGAAATACAAGGTATCCGTATAGGTGCCCCGTCAATTAATCAATAGAAAACATCTACGTTTATTACCTTTTTTATATTCAAATGAACGTTATATACTTTTAAGTAATTTCTGTTTTTATTGATTTAGTTGAGTTCTAGTAAAAAGATAATAATACTAAGTTACTCATATTTTTAATTGCATAACATTATAAATTGAAATACATTAATTATTCATCAAGGCCATTTGTTAAACCAGACATAGGAGTGAAATTTTCACAAGAAAACACGTACAAAAAATGTTATTTATAAAAAGTTATCTTAGAATTTGCACATGCCCAACGAGAGAGGGACTACTACGTAATCTCTGAGTAGAAATTCCCGGAGCAGCCACTGTGAGAAGAAATGATTTCCAGAAGATTCTTTTAATACGCCGACGTAGAAAAATGCTTCTATATTTGGACCTCGAGACGTCTCTATGGCTATTGTCATATTAAGAGAATACGATACCATTTAACCGTGCCAAACAATGTAGTTCCTCGATTGAATAAACTAAATTAATGAATTAATAAGAAACAGAAACTAAGCTTAGGTACAAGAATACAAAACAGATATTGCTTATAAAATTAAAATAAAAGCTTATTAAACTTATTGTATATACTTTCATCTACTTTTGTTTGTGTGAAGAATTTACGCCATAAGGTGGCTCATGGGAAGCGTACTAGCTTCCGGTTGTGCGATTCCGGGTTCGATTCCCGGTCAGGGCAAAAATACAGTTGTAGATTTTCTTTAAAATCTACTCAGTGTGCCCAAGAAATGCTTAGGCAGACGGAATTTGCTAGTTACGGTGAAGGGAATACGTCATGTTCGTCACATATCTCTCTTACCCTTCAAGAGTGGCAATTAAACTAGGCCCAGGCATGGGGGACACCGTTAGCTGGCCGGCCAAGGCGGACAATCGACTTCAAAATGCCAAATACGTTTATTTATGAAATAGTTTGGGTGTTTGTATAATGGAAATGGACGGAAAAGATTAATCATTTTGATCAAAGCAACGACAATAAGGACAGGTTTAAATAGTAATTAATCTTGTTGAGACATTCTGTAGAACCCTAGGCACATCTACTATACTCCTACGAGAAGCAATGTTTCTATTGGGAACTATTATTGGATGTTTTATGCCACAAAATACTTCAATTTGCTATTTAATTCTGTAAAAAAAATCGTCAATAGATATGATACTATCCGTACGTTCCTAAAAGTGCTCATAACAATCGGAAAACTAGGAAGTGATATCGTCGGTAGGAAATTCTTAAAACACTGTAAATTAATTTTTGTGCTTTCTGTTATAGACGTAAATAAAATTGTTAGAAGTACCACAGTACTTTTCACTGATTTCTTAAAATATGAATGTTTGATGTATACTAACAGAACTCATTTCATTTAACGCTTCCATTTTCCACTGGTTATTCATGTTTTGTTTTATCTAAAACATATTTCGGAAACTTTACCATAACTTCGGTCTGCTTATAAATTACAAACTTCTTCAAAAACGCGCGTATTTATCGATCTATACACAATCATTAATCACCAACATCGCAACTAACGCGTCGCTGTGTATCCAATCAAAACGCATTCCACATGAAGGTCCACTGGAGCGCTGGGGGCAGAGTTGGTACGCGAACTCGCTGCAATACGTAGCGTTAAATGTTGCATGCAGAATGTAAATCATTCTCCATGAAGTATAATTGAACATGAATGCATTGTGCCGGTAAAGATTTAGCGCTGTGTTCGAGAGGTCAGTAATCTGCAATTCGTGGTTCGAAAGCCATCAATTGTTTCGTTCTCTCCAGTCAGAAAGCTACAACCACGTCCAATATTTTAAATGAACCAATTTTTATTATTTTTATACTTAGAAAATGGTCCAGTTTAACTTTTATTTCACAATATGATTAATAGAATTTACAGAAAATTGAAACCAGGAGAACAGTAAGATGATGAGCCATCATACATGTATTAAACTAATAGTGGTGATTCATTCAGTTGTACTGAAATGGAAGATGATTCCTGTAATTTGTATTAACAATTTTCAAGTTGACCTCATTAATGTTATTGATGTGCTTGTAAATTACCACGAAATATTCCAGTGCCATTGTTCCCGAGTTTTTTGTACAAAAGCTCGAAATAAAAGAGATACATCCAAAATACAATATATTATTGCAAACATACATACATACATGTATATATATATATATATATATATATATATATATATATATATATATATATATAACTTATCCATATTTTAAAATACTATTAAACATGTTATTTAACAAAAATTATGAAAATCACATTGAAACAAATAAAAAACAAAAGAAAAAACTTTCAGCAAAGGTCCGCATAGTGCCGTCCAATTTAATTCAGTTTTAATCCTGTTCGTTCACGTACTCACAAAGTTCAAAATATCCATATTCCAATATTATATATTCTAGAATTCAACAGCATCTTTCAATATTAATTTGATACTCGCTACGATCATATACTGTGTAGTTGTTGTCAGATCAGATCCACACAACCTCTTCCAAAAATCTCTAATTATCCCGCCCCCTCCCATTATCTGATAGAGTAAAAAACATTTATGCCTGTCTTCAACGACAGACTGAACAAGAATGATTATTTATTTTCCAGTGTGGCTATCATAAGTTGTTGACAAAATTAAAAATTTGTACAAAAAATTCCTTTTGATTTCTTGGAAGTAAATTAATGTTTTTAGTTTAGATCGAAGGATTCTATAAAGGAACGGAGGATTGGTGTTTTCAATTCGAACTCCTATAAATATTTGTGAAACAATGTTTTTTAATTGTTAGCTTAAAAGAAAATAAATATGTATTCATAATGAGAACTATACTTTGGATGTGACTCGATCAATATGTGGTAATTGTTTTGCATAAATTAAGTGAAACTGCAAACAGGTTGGTTTTGTGGGTGAGGGCAAGGTTTCTATATTTCCTGTCTTGTATTCGCCAATCCAGTAAGTCAAAGTATTCCATTCACTTCTTACGAAACATTCTTCTCTATTAACTAATGCAGAATATTAATAATTAAGAAAAATAAAATAAATTAACGAATATAGTGACAGATAATCTGCATGCATTCTCGTTTTTAGTATGGGCAGGCATTCTGAATGCGAGAAAAATTACGTATGAGACCACTCGCTTAAAAATTAGGAAATACTAATTAATTTTTTTTGTAATAGGGAGTAAAATCTACTTCCATAACATTTTCTATTGTATTATAATTATTAGAGCTAGCGAGCAGGTGCCTCTTGTCAATTGTTTGTGTAGCTCCATCCGGCACTGTTGTTGAATCATTCATGACGTCCAGCATGGGTAGACTCTAAAGATGAATTCTTGCTAGACCAGTCACGTTACACGTGCAAATGATGGCACTACATTTATACACGACGGAACGTAATTACCTGCCACTCAACCACTCTCTAACGCAGTTTAAAACGTATTGTCTTTTCGCCAGAAACAGAGTTACACATGTGGGCTCGGTTGAAAGCAATCGTATCACAATTGCCGCCCATGGTGGAGCTGAGACGGGATCTACTTCTAAATATGCGGATTGCTTGATTGTTAGTGATTCCGGGAGCGTCAACTAACGGAGGTCCTTAGTTCCGTAAGTGTAGTGCACGTATTTCTTGGAAGGCGGAGGTATTCTTCCCCCGCTGGATGGCGAAATCCGGCGCCGACCAACCGTCGGTTAGCGGGATTTTCCTCAACCAGGTATCTCCCACCAGCGGGGCTCCACGCCGGCCAGGACAAGCTCTAAGCTCCCGACCGGTCTCCTGGTATGTGTGGTAGTGAAGTGCATGTTAGTGTAAGTGTGTGTACGGGGACAGGATAGGGGAAGGAAGAGGTAGGATAGCTCGCGCGCGGTCCATGACCCGTTTGTTAGGGAACTGCTCCGCCATTCGTGTGGAGTTGATCGGAGAAACCACGAAAACCTACCGATCAGAGCAGCCGGCCGCTAGAATTCTCCTCCAGACAGCGATTGATCTCGATCTAGCTGTCTTTCTAGAATTAAAAATTTTTCCACCATCGGGATCCAAACCCTAGTATCCCTAAGGCAGAGGGACTGCAGAAACATCAGTTGATGCCCTGACCATCTCTCCCAGTCTAAATACGCGAAGTTGAACACTGCGAATGCGAGTGCGACATAAGGCACCAACTGATTGATAGCGTAATCACTAGGGCCCAGGTAATTATGTACTAAAATGAGGGAAAATATATACTTATATATGTATTACAATGTAGAGAAATATGTACTAAAAGTAAGAAATATGTAACATTAATTGTCGTTATATCAATTCTATTTTATTAAAAAACTTTAATCTTAATGTATTTTGTTCTGTTTCATTAGTATAAAGACCAAATTAAACAGTATTCTCTTCATAATCCTGTTATTTACAGCAATCTCCGTAACAAAAAGAATGGCACCTCTTGAGCTGGTGCATGTAGTTTCTGGTGACGGGTATCAAAGTCAAGGGAGACCCCTGAAAGATGTGAGGTGGCTGCGCGATATCCCATATCATTTTCAGAAACCAAACTTCCTTTCTGTTCTCTGCGTTACTCGGGTTGAAAACGAACACACCAGAAGCTATGGATTACGTCGTCGCCTTACCCTTTTATTTGCAATACCGTCGGTATTTATGGACTGACTTATTTCAACGATATGCAATAGAGGCATTTTAAAGAGGAGACTACAGAAAAATGTTTGACAATGCTGAAGTGTTTGTCTGGGAGATTCCTTATCAAAAACATACAGGGAAAATGAATAATTAAATAAAAAAATTGCAGATCTATGTGAAAATATGTTCTTTTGGATACAATATGTAAATACTAGCTGACCCGGCGAACTCTGTTCCGCCTTAACAGCCGGTCCCATCTTTTTCTCGCATCGCGCTCACTGTGAGAAACTGTACTATCCTTGTTGCACTCGTGATAATAAAGCAATTGCAGATTTGTGTTTTTCTCTCAAACAAAGAAGAATTTCAAAAAAAAAAAACGTTCTGATATTAAATAGATAATTAAAAAATCTATTACGTAGCAGAGCGTTTTTTTAAAATTGGTTTTTGTTTAAGAGAGAAATACAAAGCTGTAATCATAGGGACCGGCTGTTAAAGGCAATAAATAAGCAGATTTTGGAATTTATTAAGTTAAATTGTTTATTAGAAAATACAAATAAAAAATTAAGTAGATTAATCATTCATTATTGTTCCTGTATTTTGGTGCATAGGTTGCACTCTTCAGTTAAGTACCTTCACGCGAAAACATGCGAAATCACGCGAAAACGTGCGAAAATGTGCGTTCTTACACAGGAACGCTGTCGAACGGGATAAACAGTATCCTATGTCCGTCTCCTGGCTCTAAGCTTCCTGCTCACCAATTTTCAGCCAAATCGGTACAGCCGTTCTTGAGTTATAAATAGTGTAATTAACACGACTTTCTTTTATATATATATAGATATGTGCTTTCGGGTAAAACATGTAAAAATATGTACTAAAAAGTTGACGTTTTTAAGCACTAACCGATATGAAACCTGAATATATCGTTAATTCGACTTGACAGGGTTACGTTAGAAAAATATGTTATTACATAATTATCTGGGCCCTAGCAATCATCATTGTAATCATCTGCTCAGAAAAGGGAGAACTTAAAAGTGTCCTCCTTTCATGCCTACGCTAAGTAAGGATTTCAAAATCCAGTAATTAAAAAGCGCATCTAGACTGTTCAGCTTGCGAACTCAACGTACGACATTCGAGAGAGGCCTTCAAAACAGACATTTGTTGGCGTAATTTGAATAATCTTAACAAACCTGTTGGAGAAAAGACGTATGAGCTGTTACAAAACCCTCCCTCCTTGAAAAGACAATCCAGAGCTCTTTGGTTCAAATTGCCGTCAGCCATACTTCAAAAGTCAACGCCGTACAGCCTCTATTTCGACAACACTTCTCAATTTAAAAGAAAAGACAAAAACGAGTTGTTTTAATACCTACTCGATTAGTTATACAATCATTGTATATTTTAACACAAGAAACCGAAAAGTTTTTTAAAAGTGAAAGTGTGCAGTAGTCCGGTTTAAATTGATTAATAGCACAGACAACTTTTTATGCTCATGACTTTTTTCAAATTTTTTAAAGATTGACAAACAGACGATAACCAACTCCTTGTTTGCAAACACAATTATCACCCTATTGCACGCGATACAATTCGTGTGCACATACGTTCATGATACGGTGAACAATGAACCCTTTCTTCTAAAAGAAACTCTACCGAACCGACATACTTCGATCGTGATACTTTGGGACGTGGCCACAGTAGCGAATGTTTGCTGCGTCAGGTAAAACGTTACGAGTAAATCACGTATTATGAACGGCCCTTGTATATATGGCGCCTGAGAGGTTCACTTCAGTGTCCGAGACGACTCTCGCGGCCTCTGGCGACGAGCGACGCCATCGCTACGTCTTTGCCATTCTCCACCCGGTCGCGCCACGGTCGAGTGTTGGCTGACGTCATACCTGCAGTCCGTCACCGCGGGACGCACAAAAGGATCAACAGAACATGCAGATGCGGATGTGCCAAAATTAAAAGAAAAAGAACCAACAACGACAAATAACAACTAATCAGCATGTGGCAAACAAGTTACTTAATGTTCTTATGAAATTGTAGTAATAAGTTTCTCTTGCACTCTTTTCGCTTGTCCATGTAAAAAATAAACTGTACTATACACCGATAACCATAAGTTTGAGTTCTGTAGTAGACATAATGCCAGGAAATTCTGTATGAGCTTCACACTAGATACTACAACTTACACTAAAGAAAGAAATTGATAACGATTACGTGATAAGGTATTGGCAGTAGAAACATTTTTCTGCACAGAGATGTTTTAGAGAGACTAGATTTCCAACATTTCCTTTGAACGTTGATTTTTCTATTCTCGGCATACAGGAAATTAACAAAGATGTTGCAATAGAAAGCAAAATATTCATAAAATTTGGTTAAAATGATCTATTCTTATGCTTTTGCATGAAAATATTTTTGCTTCCTTAAATAAATCGAAGTTACAATATATAGCAAATCAAAAATGTAAGGTAGGGGAAAAGATTGGTTTACAATCTAAATGAAAGAGAAAACGTCAGAGTATCACTTCTAGGATACTCTTATTATTCGCACTATAACTGTATCCATTGTGTAAAATAATTCTCTGATGTGAGCTATATGTGAAATGGGAATAGTATTATCAAATTATTCACACTTCTGGTAAACATTTGCGAGAAGTCTTAATGCACTCTGAAAACAAGATATTGAATCCCATTCTTATCACGAGGGAGAAAGTATTGGATATACCAACACGGTGGTGAACTTTTTTTTTTCACTCCCTATTTTACTCGTCAAAAATGTAAGCGTGCTGAAAATTAGATGTTTTCGAGCATAAATAAACAAGGTAAATCAATTCTTTATGATTTACAGTAACATAATGTTGGAGTACAATGAAATATGGTTTAACATTTCGTTATCGCGAACTTCTCCAAGTTTCACTATGAAGTGCATCTAAAAAGTATTCTTGCAAAAATTTGGGAGCAATCGCTCTTGTGGTACAAAAGTGTGAAATACAACCATCCCCGCACACAATTACCAACACTGAATCTCACACCACATACAGAGAGAACACACATCCGCCTTCGTATATTATAAGCTTTAGAATAGATGGGTGACAAAACTGCAATTATTTCACTGCAGTCTTCAGTTCTTGAGGCGAAAGAATCACAGTTTTTTGAAATACGAAACCACATTTTCGCTTGGAAGATATATCAATATTGCCTTAATATATTATAATTATTATAACATTATAAATCATTCTTAAAAATATATAAATTAAGTGAGTTCATTTCTGAACCAAGATCTTTTTCCGATCGTTAAGGATCTAAAAATATATAAATTAAGTAAGTTCATCAGTAAGTCAAGTTCAAAAAGGTGACTCTAAAAATTAACATCAAAGAAAAACGTTCTGCTAAACTTTGCATAATTGTGTAGACCTACCAGTCGTGAGAAATAATAGATTTTGTTGCATGGGAAATTTTCAGGTAATAATAGCGAGTCTAGTGTGTCGTGTGGGAGTATTGAAACACGTGTTGTAAAGGTTGTGTCGGATCTGTTGGATGTGAGCAGATATTTATCAGATTTGCGGAGTCACAGTGCAACGGCTTCTAGTCAGTCAATCATATGTCGCATTAAATGATAAGTTTCCTGCATCTTCGCTCATGAAATAGAATTATGAGTAATCTCCACGAAATTCGCTATCTTTGTCCACAGAAAGTAAAAAAGAAATTTTCCAACATTTTCAGGCTCATACATGCACATATTCAAAGAATAAGTATTCGAAAAAAAACAAACAAATATTTTTATGAGTCCTTATGTCCCTTAGTCCAGCCTCAAAATCGACTCATAGGGGTTTGGAGACAACCTCAGGTTCTTCAACATTAAAATCTACGCTGAATTGAAAAATTGCCTAAACATGCTTGAGCAGCATGTTTGCAATTGCTTTCAACAAAAAATAAATAAAAGAAACAAGAAAACAATACTCTAAAAATTATAAATGCCTCATATTATTATTAAAAATATTCGAATCATATTTTTTCTGGTTTTAGAGTCATTAATATTCATAAAACATTTATGGTCCAATGATGCTTAGCAGTGGATGTCACAGAACAATATTGATAACAATAATTCAATGTGATCAAAGACGGGAAACGAGCAAATTTGTAAGGTTAACTTAATATAAGGAAGACCTTTCCCCATCACTATTCAATTTCGAAGAAGGACGTATTAGAATCGTGGTTTGAATTGCATCTGACCTGCCGCCGGAGCCGACACAGAGTTTAGCACTGACAGGCAATAGCGACAGACGTTGCATCAACCGTAACCTGTTGCATCTCTCGCACCGTATGCACCAATAGCAAGACAGCAGCTTGAATAATCGAAGCAGTGTTCATAAGGTAGAATGCATTTAAAAACGGCTTCAAACGATGAATGATCATTCAATTTTTTTTTTAATATTTGAAATGAAATATAATGCACTACGCACCAACGAAAAGTTAAACTAATATTATTTTTCACAAAGAACCGATAGATCATTACGTAATCAAGTGTTACGATATCAAGAATAATATGTTAGTTTTTTTGCGCTACTTTTTATGAAGTGGGCCATTTCTCGTATCGTCCTTAGAACACAGATTTAAGCATTTAGAGATATATTTAAACGCTGCCTGGGAGAAAATATTCAATTTACTCAGGAGATCCCTTTAAAATTGGAAAACATCATACAAACCCGATCTTAATTTCTGAGGCAAATATACTCTCATTTGTCTGAATGAAACTTTGAAGCTCAATTAAATGCTAGATCTAGTTGCAAAAGTGTTTAAAGTCAACTCCATTTCTCGTAGTATTTTCTTTCAATGAAAATGTATTAATTTTTCCCCAAAAGGGAGGAATTATCACAACCATCGTCGGATCTAATCTTGCGGGAATCGATGTATTTTCGAAAGGTGAAAACTCTTCAGTGTGGTAGAAGACCCTGACTACATAATTAAATCATGGCAGGCAAATTGTTCTAAGCAGATCTCATATTTTCTCAGCCTGAGAACAACGGAAGTATTAACTAAATCTAATTCATAGGCTTGCTGCGTTTCGGCATCGAATCTGAGAATCCAAAATTAGTAGCTAGCGTTGGGAGTGCAATTTACCAAATTAGAAATTTGCAGGACATCAACACATATTGAGGTGGGCAAATATATACAGTTCTAGCCCCGGACATTAGAAATAACATCAACATCATAAAGACCAACATAATCAAGAACATCATAAACAAGAATAGTATAATCAAGAACATCAAGAACAAAATAATCAAGAACATCATCAAGAAAGTCATGAAGAACATCATTGTCAAGAACATCATTATCAAGAACACCATAATCAAGAACATCATCAAGATCATCGTCATCAAGATCATCATCAAGAGCATGATCGAGATCATCAAGAACATCATCATCAAGAACATGATCGAGATCAAGAACATCAAGAACATAATCAAAAACATCATCCTCAAAACATCATCATCAAAACATGATTATCAAAAACATCAAAAACAATCAAACACCAAGAATAATTGAACCAAGAGTAACATCAGCATCATCATTAACAAGAACAACCAGTGAAATCAGAAGACGGCGTTGGCCCCACGGCGGGGGGCGAGGGACTCACCGGTGGAGAAGACGAGCCCGGGGTCGGGGGCGCGCCACGCAGCCTCGTGCGGCCCCGCCTCCCTGCAACACAGCCATCCGTCAGCGTCATCGTCATCGCCGTCGTCATTAATCATCGGCGCGGACGCGAATGAACAGCGCTGTCCGCGCGTTGACGAGCTCCGATAACCGCTTTCACGCACGCTCCGTCCCCCCGCCGCACGGAAACGTCACGGACCTAGTGACGGCGTGAGAAATAGGGCTTCACCCGTCTTTCTTTCCGGCTGGATGTGAAGATGAAACTAGCTTTTTTGGTTGTTTCTTACCCATCACCCCAGCTACATGATACGAAAATGAAAATGAGGACTCTAGGGGGAGTGGCCGCGTTCTTATTAAGGTTAACGCTAAGTTACCTATGTAAAAGTTGATGTCAAACGCTTGTGAAGGGCTAAGCCGCTGTATAAGAAAATTGTTTATTAAAATAATAAAAAAAATTTGATAGGAAGTAACGTTCAAAGACGATTCGATGATCCCAGATTGATTGGCAGCATGATCTCGAAACAATTTGGCGCGAAAATTATTTCAAGCATGCCAAAGCGTCAGATCCTGTGAAGGTGATAATGTGATTCTTTTGGTATTGTGTTTCATTCGAAGCTGACGGCTGAGTCGATGGCTAGCATAATCGACATCTGTATTATTAGGCGTCCAATTGATTCCGGAATTGTTATCATTCTTTTCTTCTATTTAACAACGATTATTTTTTGTTAGTTCGCATTTATACAAAGCTGATAAACCTGTTAAATCTGGTAGGTTCGCTGTCGTTACTCTTTGAATTCAATTCAGTTACGGCTTGAGAAATTGGACTTCAGACGTTTATTTCCTCTTTCAGAAGAAGAAACTAAATAATTTCTTTCGTAGGACTTGTTCGACGAAAACTCGTCCGAAGCCTGTGAGATGTTTCTATGCATGATTTTTGTCAGTACCATTCGAAATTTATTCGATTGGAGATTCGACTGAGTTTCGGTGTTGCAACCAAGATGTTTAATTCACATTCTCTTAAAAATGAGATTAACGTATTGAACAAATGCAACTTGTATAAGGCTGAAATATTATTTCTTGAAAATATCTCCATTTTATTTGGATACAAAAGTTCCCATTTGTTGATAATAACTTAAGAAAAGTATCAACGAGGTGATCTAATGTCCTCTATAGGTAACATTGCAAATAATTAACAGTATTATTTGATAATATACTTTTCATCGTATTTCACTCCCAAGTCTTACTAATATTTGCATAACCTGTAACTGATGTGGTAAGACAAAAATATGTATGAATAAGACGTGTTATCGACCTACGACATACGATAAATACTACGTGAAAACTACATAGAGCGTGCAGCGCCCTTCAATTTCTATTATATTGGACATTTTTGATAATTTTAGTACTCTCTTGTGAAGTCGTTGAAAATTAAACCCACATTTTCAGACATTCCCATATTATGTCAAGTATTTTTAATTCCTTGCTCTTGTTCTTATTCTTTTATCCTCACGCGGCAGGGCCAACCTATTCTGAAAGGCCGCGAACGAATGAGATGCTTTAGTGGGAGTGGAACTACGAGAGCGGGTTTGCGAGTGAGGAGGGGGGGGATTGTAATCCTGGTCAGTGCGTCTGAGGCACGTTCGCCCTCCCCCTCCTTGTCCCCCTGACAGCTACGACGGCAGGTGACATACGGCGAGTGGCCTCTTCTGGTCTCCCGTTCGGTGCCGTTCTCACGCCCCACAGTCCGCGGGCTGCGAGTTGGTCACGTTTCGCAAATTTTTTCTCTAAAAAGAAAACCTAGCGACTCCATTGCTGCGAGTCAGAAACTAAATATGCAGCTGGATTTCTCAGAAATGTACTGTGTTACTTAAGAAGAGATTCCAGTAAATGCAGATGCCTTAAGAAAATATAGAGTTCTTTTCATGATTAGTATTAGTCTTCGAAAAAACACAAGAGAAATACTTTTTGTATATTACAAATAACCAAATTATAGGATTTTTAGATTTAAATTATTCAATTTTATCCATTTATCACCATCTGGAGTCACCGAAACTGCAATTGCACTGCATATGTAAATTTCCAGATCAGAGGTATTTATTACATTTGAATATAGTAGACTACAATATTCATTGAATACAATTGGCAATATTTAAAATGCACGTTTTTAACAGTTTTTTAACAGATGCATGTATTTATTAAGACTATTTTAACAAATTTACTTGCTAACAATTCATTTCCGGAAGGGTTAGTAATGGTACTGCCGGTAGCTCGGCAATATGAAATATCTAGGAATTCGTGGCACAACGAAATTTGCATTTAAAAGCAATTTTGGCTTTAATATTGGTGTAGGATAAGGTCGAAAATAAATTTGATTTTTATCAGTTTTCAAAATTTCAGAAATTTTAATGGAAAACGAAAATATACCTATCTAGTATAAATATACTTTGTTTGATTCGAGCAATTAAAATAAATTAGCTATTTTCTAGAAAAGTTTGAAAAAGACACAGGGGTTTGATGTAAGGCCAACATTTTAAATATATTGATAACCTCCGGAATCCCTGATTCTAGTCCTCATGTATTTACCAAGTTTCCAAAACGTAAAAATAACAAGGATTAAAAACAAGTAAAATAACAAGTAAAAATAACAAGGATTGAGATGAAAGTCTGCAGAGAAATAAGAAACATTTTATCTAAGCATTAGAAAGCAAGAATAAAAGAAAGTCTGTATAAAACGTGTTCCGTAGGTTATTCTTTGATTTAATATTAATATCTCTTATCCTATTTACGGAGAGGATAACGACACTAGTAGTGACCACTTTGTCGTCCATAGTGGCAGCGTTTTGAAAATAATAATTACACGCATACCACTTGCTTCAAACTTGCAAAACTATGTATTCTAGTACCTAATAAATTAAAAATGATTTTTATTAAACATGTTATTAAAGATTAGATATTGCTATTCTGTATCAAAAACCTTTTTTACTTGTTTGGTTACAAACAGTTTATGAGGAAGAATATCGATTGGCCATCGCTGATTCAAGTAGCTGACCACTACCCAAGTCTGCAATTTTCAAGCTGGGTTGGAAAATAGTAAAAACCAATCGAAAATTGGTCAAATATTCAGGCAAGGAATCTATTCAGAAAGATAAAAGATATAATAAATTCAATTTGTGACCGTCTGTCCAGTGTTATAGATTTACTGTTAATTACAAACAGCCAATTCAAAATAAAAACTTTAAACAAATTGAATTGAAAACAAATCGAAAATTGGCCAATTATTGGGCAAGGAATCTATTCAGAAAGATAAAAGATATAATAGGTTAAATTTATAACCGTCTGTCCAATGATATGGATCATAATATTTGTTAATTATAGACAGCCAATTCAAAATATTTTTTTATTAATTGCCATTAATAAAAATAATAATTTGAATTGACTGTCTATAATTACCAGATATTATAATCCATAATAAAGAATATAACATACGCTAATTGTACAATGAGTTTCAACGAATTTAGTTTTGTAGCATAAATGTTTGAAAAAAAGACTGTGGCCACAACTGGTGCGTTCCCCCGAGAGGCTAAGAAGAGTGTTGAAAATGCGCCACCTGGCGGAGCCGGGGCTGGAGTAGGAGTTGGAGCCGTGCTTGGAGTGCTGCGCCGACGCGACGCGGCTGCCGATGTGGCAGCGGATCTTGGAGGTGGTGGTGAAGAAGGCTCTGTTGTTGCGCTCCGGCCGCAGCAGGATGATGTACATCTTGGGCAGGAACAGGAAGACGAACGTCACTTGCGCGCTCAGCGTCACGCACATGCACATGGTGATCACCTGTGGACAGGGGCGTGGGCAGGCACACGTTAGACGGTTTGTGGTTGCGGGCGCGTGGGAAGTTACATAGCACGCGCGCGGTGAAGGGGTGGAGCGCCGGCTGTGGATGAACCGAAAGCAATTTCAGGGCGTTAGGTTCACGGACAGATGTTCCTCAGGTTCATTAGGTCCAATTGGGTTTCAGACTCATCGGATTCAATGTAACGGGGTGTCTATTGAGCAAGAGGTCAAATGCGACAAGTTTTACTAGGCAGAAGGTCCAATATCACAGGTCTAAAACTTTCAGGTTCAATTACCCTGACCTCATAGGTATACAGGAGCTTGGGGAACAAGCCAAGGGAGCGGCATGGGATGATTGAGTTGACAGAGCAAGTACCATGACCATTGTTTGCTACACAAGTTGAACTGTGTCATGGACTGGTGATTCTGTTGAAGCGTAGGAGAACTGAGTGCTACAGAGACATCTTCTGGTTACTACGACTGTGCTATGGACTTTGTATTTTTCTCCTTGGCATTGGTTAACTGGCTTATTTTACCGTACGTTTTGGATTTTGTTTGCAGTTACAAAATAAGCTCTTGTTATTGGTTAGTTCTTATTTCTGAACCTAACATATTGCACCTGGCTCTAAGAGAAAGAAAGTAAGGTTTTCATATTATTTTCATCAGAGATTTAATTTAATTTTAAAAATAAATTCCTTAAGACCAAATTTTTTAAAAATGTTGATAAAGGTGATATACATAAAGATCTCCATTTAGAACACGAAAAAAAATATATGACGATTTCTTACTAAACGCAAAATATATTTTGACCAAAATATATTTTTAGTAGAGCTAAAAAATTAGTCTTCATGTGCTTACGGACGCGCATCTAAACCCGACTCACATTTTTATTCTGACAGAAGCTTTACAAAGAATTTTTGCGAGTCAAAAAAATTGAGAATCGTTATTCTCAGTTCCTACACTGTATTAACGAAAGTTTTATATGAACACATTCCGTTAAAAGTGGCAATAGGATTAGAATTTATTTACTGTCGAAATTTCTTAAAACAAAAATGTAGATGACAATTTTTTAAACATTTTCGAGATAGCATTTTTAACTACATCATTTTTTTCATTCAATGCACGAAATACAAATTTAATTATATGCAAGAGTAGCAGTCAAGAAAAATTAAACTGGCTTCAAATAATATTATTTTATAGAAACGAGTTACCAGCGTCAAAGTGTCTGCGGTATAAAGCAATATTGCACTTCCAGAAACGTACATTATACATACATATTTTCAAGGAAATTTTACTTCGATAATCTAATCTTGTATGAGACAATACTGTTGAACAGAATTTTGTGACTGCTAGTACTAACCCTTGAGGTAATCCAGACATATTTATTGAATCGTGTTTTAGAGGTCGCATCTTCTAGAGAATTATTTATTATCCAACGTTACACAGTAAACTATCTGTCTCTCTGCAGTCTTACAACGGTGTTTGACCTCCAAGAAATCCGTTGTCCTAGGAATATTTGGGAGGAAATAATAAACTTACGACATGAAAGCACCATCATTCACTCATTTAATAGCATGTTTACATTTTCCTATGTGCATTTAGTGTTACAGTTTCTGTGATCTGCACAAGTGATTACTTTACTTCGAGGAGCTTAACCTCTATCGATTTCGAATGTGAGAGATTATTTTGGCAGTGTTAATGAAAAAATCAATGAACTTCACAACGTTCGACCAATAAACTGTACTCCAGGATGTAAAGACATCATAAAATGTTTCATCAACCATAGAAGGCACCGCAGCAAGTAAGGGACGACAATTCCAAATGTATACCGAAAAAGAGGAATGTCGAGAGGGGTAAGAGGGCACATCCAACTTAATTCTTCCCTATAAGTTGATAGATATTCCAAAATAGTTTTCATTCATTTTCTGCAGGAATTAAAGTCATCAATATCTCAACTGAGTTCACTATCACGTTATTGTATAACAACTAATTTAAACAGAGGTCTTATCGCAAACGTGGATATCAAGTGTCTACATCCCATATAATTCTAAAATGCCTCCTAAACTTAAGAAGTCTTTAAATCTAAACGATAGTTTATGTCAATCAATTCTCATCTTCAAAAGAAGTAAAAACTCCTGCAACTATTAAAATCCACATAAGTTGACGTCATAATATAAAGGTGGGTATTTATTCTCTTATTCACTGACCGACCTTAACTAATACCACCCCTTTAGCAAACATCGTTTATTCCTGATCTAAAAGATTTGAAAACTTCTTATAAAATAGTATGTCTATAGAACTACACCTATAGAAAAATAGGAAAATTCCTCCATAGAAAAATATTTGTTGCGCCACTGCGAGAGTGAAAGAGGAGTATTAGTATATAATAACAATGGGTCTAGTAGTGAAAAGTAACTACATTTAGAAAAAATTAAAGTAATTGTACTGAAAGCAAAATGACATTTAGCGGCATCTGCTGGTTCTAGTCTGAAAAGTAACTTTGCAATTGTACTTTGAAAGTTGTATTCTGAGGAGAAAGTTGAACCTTGGCATCGCTCCCAAAGTATATAGTTAATGAATGCAATCCCATAATTCTACAATAACAGTATTAAAATTGTATCATCAAAATGTATTACATGACGTGAATTATGAATTATGAGCAGTAGACTGACGGAAATATAACACAAACGACATCTTGCATAATAGGAAATAGTTTTCTAAGAGTATAACTGGATGTATCGAGTTAAATATGTGTAATATGCATTAATAATATTTGAGAAAAGAATTTGTATTGAGAAAGATGCGTTTACTGCATGTGGATATTCGAAGAATGTGTAACATTGCAAATGTAAGTGACACTTCGGGGAATGAATTAAACATTGGGAGTCGCTCCTGAAGTATGGAGCTACGAAGGCGACCCAGACAACACAGGTAGTAAACGTATCAAAGACAAAGAACGGCCTTAAAATTCTATGATCAAATCGTATTACATGACCGACAGTGTGCATTATGACGGAACATGACAGGCAATATTACATAAAATAACATGTAATTTAGTAGGAAGAAGTCTTCTAAGCTCCTATCGAAAAGTACCACTTAAAAAATGAGTAATGATGACAATATGCATTAACAATACGGAAGAGAAAAAATCGTGCGGGGAAAGATGCTTTCATGACACACACAAGTCAATTCTTGCAGAAAGTGTAATATTGCAAATCGTACTTTGTAAATAGCCCTCTGAAGAGTCGAACCTTGGAGCCAATCTCGAAGTACACAGACATGAAGGCGATCCAAAATACGCACGTGGTATTCTAAGCGAAGGCAGCATTATCTTGAACTTTTATCATCAGATTGTATTACACGACAGTCATGAATTATAAACAATAAGAATGTAAAACATATCAGGTGAATTATATTAAATGACATTTCACTTGTTAAGAATTAAGGTCTCTCAACATGTAAAGAAAAGTCGAGTACAAAACTGTATAATTACGTCAATATGCATTACCAATGCTTGAGAGAAGATATCGGACCGAGAAATATGCTTCCATGCCATACGGATGTTATTTCTCGCAAAAAATATAACAATGCAAATCGTATTTTGTAAGTTGCATTCAGAGGAGTCAGTGGAACCTTGGATTTGCTTCCGAAGTGTATAGGTATCAAGGCCATCCAGAAAACGCAGATGGTATACAGAGTGAAGAGAAAGAATTCTTAAAATTTTATCAATATATTGCAGCACATTGCAGACATGAATAAAAAACAGTAAGAATGAAGAAAATAAAAGAATTATATTAAAAGTCATTTCTCTATCAGCTTGTAAGGAAGATTTTCGAGAAAAATGAGTAACGATGTCAATATGCATGACCAGTATCTGAGAAAAGAAATCGTGCCGAGAAAAATGCTTTCATGCTACACGCATGTCGTGTCTCGCCAAAAAAGTGTAACATTGCAAATCGTACTTTGTAAGTTACTCTCTGAAGATTCCGTGCCATTGAGTCGAATCTTGGAATCGCTCCCGAAGTGTATAGAAACAAAGACGATCCAGAATTTGCACGTGGCATACAGTGCAAAGACAAAGAATTAGCTTGAAAATGTATCAACATATTTTATTACATAACTAGCATGAATTATAAACAATAGATATGAGGAAAACATGGCAGGCAGAAATATATATTAATTCACATCTTAGGAATTAAGTTTAAAAGAGTGTAAAGAACAGAGTCGAGTACTAAACTGTATAACGATGTCAATATGCATTACCAGTACCTGATAGAAGATATCGTGCCGAGAAAGATGCTTTCATGCCACACGCATGTCGTGTCTCGCCAAAAAAAGTGTAACATTGCAAATCGTACTTTGTAAGTCGCTCTCTGGGGATTGAGTCGAACCTTGGAGTCGCTCCCGAAGTAGATAGGCACGAAGGCGATCCAGATGACGCACGTGGTGTACATGGCGAAGCCGATGAACTTGGCCTCGTTGAAGTTCTCGGGCACGTTGCGCGTCTTGAGCGCGTAGAGCGTGCAGAGCGCGATGAGCAGGAAGTCGAAGGCGAGCGGCGCCAGCACGCCCAGCGGCGACGTGTTGCACGCCAGCACCGACCGCTCCAGCGTCGGGAAGAGCAGCGTCGCGTCGGCGGGTTCCACCACCAGCATGGCCGCCGTCACCGCCGCCTCCACGCCGATCAGCGCCGCCGCGATCAGCACCTGCGCCCAGAGCGCACCCCGTCAGGCAAGGAGGGCGGGAGTGAGGAAGAGAAAGAGGAAGAAGAGAATGAACAAGAAGAGGAAGAATGCGAGAAAGAAGAAGGGGAAGAAGAGGAAGAAGGCGAAGAGAAAGAAGAGGAAGAAGAAAGGAGCAATAATAAGAAAGCAAGAAAAGAGGAAGAAGCAGAATAGGAAGAATACGAGGAAGGAAAAAGGAAGAAGGAGAAGGGGAAGACGAAAAGGAAGAAGAAGAGGAAGGGAAAGAAGAGGAGGAAGACGAAGAACAAAGAGAAAGAAGAAGGGAAGACGAAGAAAAATAAGAAGAAAGGAATAATAAGAAAACAAGAAAAAGAGGAAGCAGAAGAGGATGAATACGAGGAAGAAGAAGAGGAAGAGAAGAAGGAAGAGGAGGAAAAAGAAAAGAAGAAAAGGAAGAAGAAGAGGAAGAAGAGGAAGAAAAGGAAGAAGAAGAGGAAGATAAGGAAAAAGATGAAGGAGAGGGAAAAGAAAAGAAGAAGAGGAAGAAGACTAAGGAAAAATAAGAGGATGAGGAAGGAAAAAGAGACGAAGAAGAATAGAGAAAAGACGACTGTTTTATTAGAAAATGGTGAGTACCGTGCAAATCAGAAGCTGTCTGGAAGAGTAAAATTAGGTTATATTTTTGTTAAGTCCTACACAAGACGAGATCGCACATTACTCATTGTACCCATGACCGCTCTGTAAGCTAAAGCTAAAAATCCATAGAGCTAGGAAGTTAAAGGACTGTTTTAATATCAATTTGTGGTACAAGAGTATTACATTTAATAGGTGAGAATCAGCTTCTGAGAGGACGATTCTACAGCATTATATTACTCGTGAATCATACATACTCCATACAGTAACCGATAAAGACAACGATGATAGCAAACATACTACGAAAGTAGCTATTTTATGTTTACTTCAGAAACTTTTCCACAAGCACATACATAAGGATAAGCAAAATTCATAGTGCATTTTTAAGTACCTATTTTACCTTTTTTAAATGTCTATTTTGCCTGCCTATTCCTACAGTTTTTCGTGCCTATACATCCGCAGCTTACTCATTACACAAGAATCATTATATTTTTATTTGGGGAAGTTTCGGGAGTCTGGATTTGCTTCTGTCATTCATTTATAATTGTACTATAATTGTGTTGTCTGCATAGCGGGAGCGAAAAAAATTCCAGATTGTGTAGTCTGCCTTCGGGCAGATGGCGAAAAACGCTGCAACCAGGTATTCAGTTTACCGAAGCAACGGGGACGTTTATTACATATTTGCACACGCAATTAATTTAATCAGGAATCAATTAAATCTAATATTTCCGTTTTTTATACAATTACGTTCATTTCAACTTTGCTAACATTATTGTGAGTTATAGGTACTTTTTCTCCATGTAGTAATTTAAAAACAAAATTTGTATTTCATTACACCAAATACATTTGTGTAACGAGATTGGGGAAGCATATCAATTAAAATATCAATTTTACGTTATCCACACAGTACAGAATTACTTTCAGCCACATCTCATTTGGTATTCACCGATCTCCACTCCCATTTCGTATGCACGAAGTATTAATTTTCCTCCTCCCAAATCTACTCGTCATAATACCGTATTTACTTGTACACGTCCATCATCTGGAACTTCCAAGCTAGCGAGTTTAGTGCTGGTCTGTTTCATTGTAATTTCCGGAGTGCTGCATTATGAAGTCGGTAATAACACGCTGCGCCATGAATAATGAACTTCTACGCTACATTTGTATGGACGAACTTGCCTTCACTTGCCTTCTATAAAACAATGGTGTTTTACTGCAGCATGTTGGAATGAACACGTAGTTAAAGTATACTAAAGATAATTAGTAACATTCATTTTTGTTAACGTTCTGCAAAAATAATATTTATAAAATATTTCGAAAAACTTGGAATGTATTCAAGGATATCTAATTTTTTAATTTTATAGAAAATTTCAATTCAAAGTATATCAGATTTGCAAAGTATTTTAAATAAAAATACATGAATAAGAATATTCATCCCAAATAAAATGGGAAAGTAATTACCATTATTGATACTTTTTGAGCAAATTAAATACTAGAATAAGTAATCACCCTGAAGTAACAATTTATAGAACCTCCCTGAATGATAAAGTTGTTTTAGATCACAAACAATAGGTCGTAATTTTATACTTGCTTGAACATTCCAGAATCATTGCTGAGCGCAAAAGTGTATTTATTTTCATAGGTGCTAATGGGAGACACGTGCTCAGTGAAAAGTCTGGTTATACCGTCGCGTGAAGACATGCGAGCGAGAGTTGACGATAGACTTTGATAATGCTGGTGACTACGGTGATTTTGGTGGTCGGGTGGTGGTGTGATGATTGTAGTATGGGCGTGGTAACGATGATCGTATGCACAATGATAATAAAAATGAAGTGCCATAGACTCCGTGAATGACTGAATGGAACTTCTGACTGAATAGAACGTCTGAACTGAATATAATTGAATAGAAAGTTTGAGTGCAATTATGTGCTTGCGGAACTGAAATCATGAAGTGGACGGAGTGATCTGCAGATGAGGGAATGATATGATAAATTGATATCGTCACAGGCTAACGTTAAGGGCTGAGAGAAGGGCATAAGAAGAATGCCAAATTAAGACACCCTTGATGATATGACAGAATACGGGGAATATCAAAAAACAGGAGTTATTATCATTGTCGGGGCCGGTGTGATAGTGGCATCTGCCATAGCACAGTGATAGCGGGTGCTGAGATATTGACAGTGAGTAAGACTGACGCGGACAATGAACGTGACGAAGTGTGGAACGTTGTCGTCGCCGTCGAAAGCAATGCCTGGGGCAGAGAACGTGTTGATATTAATGCCTGGAGTCGTCGTAGTGGTAGTAATGTGTTGGTATTAATGCCTGAAGTCGTCATAGTGGTAGTAATGTGTTGGTATTAATGCCTGAAGTCGTCATAGTGGTAGTAATGTGTTGATATTAATGCCTGGAGTCGTCGTAGTGGTAGTAATGTGTTGGTATTAATGCCTGAAGTCATCATAGTGGTAGTAATGTGTTGGTATTAATGCCTGGAGTCGTTGTAGTGGTAGTAATGTGTTGGTATTAATGCCTGAAGTCGTCATAGTGGTAGTAATGTGTTGGTATTAATGCCTGGAGTCGTTGTAATGGTAGTAATGTGTTGGTATTAATGCCTGAAGTCGTCATAGTGGTAGTAATGTGTTGGTATTAATGCCTGGAGTCATTGTAGTGGTAGTAATGTGTTGGTAGTAATGCCTGGAGTCGTCGTAGTGGTAGTAATGTGTTGGTATTAATGCCTGAAGTCGTCATAGTGGTAGTAATGTGTTGATATTAATGCCTGGAGTCGTCGTAGTGGTAGTAATGTGTTGGTATTAATGCCTGGAGTCGTTGTAGTGGTAGTAATGTGTTGGTAGTAATGCCTGGAGTCGTCGTAGTGGTAGTAATGTGTTGGTATTAATGCCTGAAGTCGTCATAGTGGTAGTAATGTGTTGGTATTAATGCCTGGAGTCGTTGTAGTGGTAGTAATGTGTTGGTAGTAATGCCTGGAGTCGTCGTAGTGGTAGTAATGTGTTGGTAGTAATGCCTGTCGGTGTTTGGAGCGGAGTCAGGAGCGGTAACTGGAGAGATGTCGGTGACGGTGTCTACGTTGTCTGCATTCATTGTGAGATGGTGATGATGTCAAGGTCGTTGTACGATTTTAGAACTACATCCACCAACTTTTGATACAGGCACAGTAAAGGCGAGACAGAGTTAGTGCCGGCGACAGTGAAAACGTGGCGCTGGTGCGAGGTCTGTTGGTGTCAGAGAGCTAGAATATGATACACAGAGTGGCTGACCTATGGTATCAGCGCCCTTGGTAGACGCTCGCCGAACTAGGAGTCACCATGTTTCTTTACAGTCAAAACATGAGGGTGCCTAGTTCGTGGCGTGTAAAACTGTTGTACCGAAAGGACGTATTGTTTGCATAATATCTTATTTCTGTATTGTAGTATTTTAGTTATCTATATTTGTTATATTAGTGGTTATAATAATAATAATAATAATAATAATAATAATAATAATAATAATAATAATAATAATAATAATAATAATATGCACAATGCCTTCCGTATATTCGGCATCTAAATGTAAAAATAGAACTCAGCAAACCACAAATATACCGTTTTTCAAGTTTGCCGCCGAAGGCGTAACAATAACCCATGAAGGCGTAACAATAACATTTCAACAGCTTCCATTCTTCCAACAATAACCGATGTAGGAAGCAACGGAAGTGTTTTCGAAGTTTCTCAATTCGTTCTCCGTACATATTGTGATTTCGTTTTTAAATGATTGTTTTTTTTTGTCGTGAAGCACAGAGTAAGAGGATTTATACTACGCGCGGCCTGCGCCCACTCGCCTGTAATCAGCGCCAAACGGACTACTGTAGTAGTGCGTATAGTAGTCCTCTGGAGAAACAAAGTATTCTATAGAATATTTTGCTTCTCCAGAATAGAATACTTTGAATACTTTAGAATTTCTATAGAATACTTTGTTTCTCCAGAGGGCGCTGCTTTGACTGCAAAAAACCAGGCTTCAATTTGCTACAAAGATGGAGGCGCTTCAGCCACTCTATGTAGTATATTCTATCTATTTCTCCGGAACTTCCTGCTTTGACTACAAAAACATGGCTTCAATTAGATGCGAAGATGGAGGCGCTTCAGCCACTCTATGTAGTATATTCTATTTCTCCAGAGCTTCCTGCTTTGACTACAAAAACATGGCTCCAATTCGATGCAAAGATGGAGGCGCTTCAGCCACTCTATGTAGTATATTCTATCTATTTCTCCAGAGCTTCCTGCTTTGACTACAAAAACATGGCTTCAATTGATGCAAAGATGGAGGCGCTTCAGCCACTCTATGTAGTATATTCTATCTATTTCTCCAGAGCTTCCTGCTTTGACTACAAAAACATGGCTCCAATTCGATGCAAAGATGGAGGCGCTTCAGCCACTCTATGTAGTATATTCTATCTATTTCTCCAGAGCTTCCTGCTTTGACTACAAAAACATGGCTCCAATTCGATGCAAAGATGGAGGCGCTTCAGCCACTCTATGTAGTATATTTTATCTATTTCTCCAGAGCTTCCTGCTTTGACTACAAAAACATGGCTTCAATTAGATGCGAAGATGGAGGCGCTTCAGCCACTCTATGTAGTATATTCTATTTCTCCAGAGCTTCCTGCTTTGACTACAAAAACATGACTCCAATTCTATGCAAAGATGGAGGCGCTTCAGCCACTCTATGTAGTATATTCTATCTATTTCTCCAGAGCTTCCTGCTTTGACTACAAAAACATGGCTCCAATTAGATGCGAAGATGGAGGCGCTTCAGCCACTCTATGTAGTATATTCTATTTCTCCAGAGCTTACTGCTTTGACTACAAAAACATGGATTCAATTGATGCGAAGATGGAGGTGCTTCAGCCACTCTATGTAGTATATTCCTATTTCTCCAGAGCTTCCTGCTTTGACTACAAAAACCTGGCTCCAATTCTGCTGATGCAAAGATGGAGGCGCTTCAGCCACCTCTTATGTAGTATATTCTATTTCTCCAGAGCTTCCTGCTTTGACTACAAAAACATGGCTCCAATTCGATGCAAAGATGGAGGCGCTTCAGCCACTCTATGTAGTATATTCTATTTCTCCAGAGCTTCCTGCTTTGACTACAAAAACATGGCTCCAATTCGATGCAAAGATGGAGGCGCTTCAGCCACTCTATGTAGTATATTCTATTTCTCCAGAGCTTACTGCTTTGACTACAAAAACATGGATTCAATTAGATGCGAAGATGGAGGTGCTTCAGCCACTCTATGTAGTATATTCTATTTCTCCAGAGCTTCCTGCTTTGACTACAAAAACATGGCTCCAATTCGATGCAAAGATGGAGGCGCTTCAGCCACTCTATGTAGTATATTCTATTTCTCCAGAGCTTCCTGCTTTGACTACAAAAACATGGCTCCAATTCGATGCAAAGATGGAGGCGCTTCAGCCACTCTATGTAGTATATTCTATCTATTTCTCCAGAGCTTCCTGCTTTGACTACAAAAACATGGATCCAATTAGATGCAAAGATGGAGGCGCTTCAGCCACTCTATGTAGTATATTCTATTTCTCCAGAGCTTCCTGCTTTGACTACAAAAACATGGCTCCAATTCGATGCAAAGATGGAGGCGCTTCAGCCACTCTATGTAGTATATTCTATTTCTCCAGAGCTTCCTGCTTTGACTACAAAAACATGGCTCCAATTCGATGCAAAGATGGAGGCGCTTCAGCCACTCTATGTAGTATATTCTATTTCTCCAGAGCTTACTGCTTTGACTACAAAAACATGGATTCAATTCTATGCAAAGATGGAGGCGCTTCAGCCACTCTATGTAGTATATTCTATCTATTTCTCCAGAGCTTCCTGCTTTGACTACAAAAACATGGCTCCAATTCGATGCAAAGATGGAGGCGCTTCAGCCACTCTATGTAGTATATTCTATTTCTCCAGAGCTTCCTGCTTTGACTACAAAAACATGGCTCCAATTCGATGCAAAGATGGAGGCGCTTCAGCCACTCTATGTAGTATATTCTATCTATTTCTCCAGAGCTTCCTGCTTTGACTACAAAAACATGGCTCCAATTCGATGCAAAGATGGAGGCGCTTCAGCCACTCTATGTAGTATATTCTATCTATTTCTCCAGAGCTTCCTGCTTTGACTACAAAAACATGGCTCCAATTCGATGCAAAGATGGAGGCGCTTCAGCCACTCTATGTAGTATATTCTATTTCTCCAGAGCTTCCTGCTTTGACTACAAAAACATGGCTCCAATTCGATGCAAAGATGGAGGCGCTTCAGCCACTCTATGTAGTATATTCTATTTCTCCAGAGCTTCCTGCTTTGACTACAAAAACATGGCTTCAATTAGATGCGAAGATGGAGGCGCTTCAGCCACTCTATGTAGTATATTCTATTTCTCCAGAGCTTCCTGCTTTGACTACAAAAACATGGCTCCAATTCGATGCAAAGATGGAGGCGCTTCAGCCACTCTATGTAGTATATTCTATCTATCTCCAGAGCTTCCTGCTTTGACTACAAAAACATGGCTCCAATTCGATGCAAAGATGGAGGCGCTTCAGCCACTCTATGTAGTATATTCTATCTATTTCTCCAGAGCTTCCTGCTTTGACTACAAAAACATGGCTCCAATTCTATGCAAAGATGGAGGCGCTTCAGCCACTCTATGTAGTATATTCTATTTCTCCAGAGCTTCCTGCTTTGACCACAAAAACATGGCTCCAATTCGATGCAAAGATGGAGGCGCTTCAGCCACTCTATGTAGTATATTCTATTTCTCCAGAGCTTCCTGCTTTGACTACAAAAACATGGCTCCAATTCGATGCAAAGATGGAGGCGCTTCAGCCACTCTATGTAGTATATTCTATTTCTCCAGAGCTTCCTGCTTTGACTACAAAAACATGGCTCCAATTCGATGCAAAGATGGAGGCGCTTCAGCCACTCTATGTAGTATATTCTATTTCTCCAGAGCTTACTGCTTTGACTACAAAAACATGGATTCAATTAGATGCGAAGATGGAGGTGCTTCAGCCACTCTATGTAGTATATTCTATTTCTCCAGAGCTTCCTGCTTTGACTACAAAAACATGGCTCCAATTCGATGCAAAGATGGAGGCGCTTCAGCCACTCTATGTAGTATATTTTATCTATTTCTCCAGAGCTTCCTGCTTTGACTACAAAAACATGGCTTCAATTAGATGCGAAGATGGAGGCGCTTCAGCCACTCTATGTAGTATATTTTATCTATTTCTCCAGAGCTTCCTGCTTTGACTACAAAAACGTGGCTTCAATTCGATACAAAGGTGGGGGCGCTTCAGCGAGTATATGTAGTATATTCTAGGTCGTCGGTTGGTCGCAGGCGGTGAAAACGAGGTGAGGCGGCGCGGAAGGGGAGTGCAACAGGTGCCGGCGCGGCAGCGCGAGGCGAGAGCGTCACGAGCGGCGGCCGCGAGGGGCAGCACTGTCGAGTGCCATCGGCGGAAGGGCGAGTGCTCGGCGCGAAAACAAAGAAGCGTCATCGATCCCACAAACAATGCCCCGTGGAGGGCCGGCCCACCCGCGTCGAGAGTACCTGTTGCCAGCTGGCCGGTCATCTCGTCAAACAATCGCTATACGCGCTGAAACGGGATGACCTTTCGACGCGGAATGATGGGCCAATTCGGGTTAGGGTGGAAGAGTGCGAACAATCCCCCACGCAATCATCACTAAACACTCGATTTGATGCGTGAATTGATCTAACGGTGTACTCGACGTCGGTGAAAGTACCTTGATTATGAACCTCGTTCGTGGACCTGTCCGACAATGGACTATTTATTCGCCGACCAGAGAGGTTACTGCTATTTATTTTGTTGTTCATTCGCCGCGTGGATATTTTACTACAGATCAATGCACATGAAAATATTGTGTTCCTATTTTCAAATTTATTTCTATCTGTTCGACAAACTATGTTTAACGGCGTTTAATAGAGTTTAACATATATAAGAAAAAATCGCCGTTTTCCGGGGCACGATTACATAATTTTCTTTTCTCTTGAAGTACTTTGTAAGGTGAGAAAGTAACAAATGAATATTTCGGACTACACGCAAGCAACAAATACTGAAAATATTTCTGAAAAATAACATTCTTGATTAAATGATTTAAAGGAATAGGTATTAATATGTGTGAATACATATACATGATTTGCACTAAAAATGTTGACTTTTGAAGGAGGGAGTAGTACTATGTTTCATGTACCACATATTTTAGAGAGGCTTAGTTCAAAAATGCGATGAAGGATTTATCTCGAAGATAAAAATTTGCATACCACAACAAACAGAAAGAGGCATGTAAAATTAATTTTAAATAACATTTCTCAAGTTTGAAAAAGTCGGTATGTTTAATTCACGTTTAATTCACGTATTGGGAAATCATGAATTAATAATAAATCTTAAATATTCATTTTGAATTTTTTATAATAAATCTTAAATATTCATTTTTAAATTTTTATATAATATATTAAAAATTTGTTGGAGTAATGTGTTCATTTCTGGACATGTTCAAACCGTAGTAGACTGAATAAACTTTTATATTAATAAGTCTGACTTCCAATATAAATGTGATTATCAATGAACAATTGTATTATGTACTGAATCATTTAAGTTTATGAACTTTGATATTCCTCTAATCACATCTATCAATTGAGTATTCTAATTGAATTCCAAGATATTTCGCAGGAGTATTATTGGCGAGACGAGAAATATCAGAATTAAATATGATTAAATTTATATGAATTTTAAGGATAATGAAACGTCAAACACTTTTGATTCAGATTTATGATGATACATTTACATTTGATAAAGGTTTCTATGTCTGATTGAATCGTTCACATTAACGGGTCAGTGTTTAATTCACAGCTGCACCTGAAGGCAAACCAATAAACACTGAGGCATTGTCTGTACGTGGAGTTCGGCCTTAATTTTTCACTTCGATAGAGCAGAACATGAAAAAAGCGCGTTGAACCTCACAAACTACCAATCACTTTTATTAAAAACCTCAAAAACATGCAACACAGCTTTTTGGAAATTAACACATTCTAGTGTACTCGAGTTTCAATGTTTTTCTATTGTATTCAACCGCTTAGAATAGAAATGAGTTCTTCTCTAATTTACACGCTTTCGAAGAAGGTTCTCGACGTGATTACACAACTTTCGTGGCCAATTATTTCCCAAAATTTGTTTGCGACGCCTGCAGCAAACTCTGGCACAGTAAACAATGAAATCTCATCCAAGCTGTCACTCCCCCGGGATGTTCACAACTTGTTCCCTTGAAGTGCGGAGAGTTCCCCTTGGAAAAGCACTGACGCGGGCATGAGGCCGAGCCAGGGCAAAAGCAGCACGATGAAGGAGGAATAAGGGTGGTTCGATGAAGAGCAGGAAAACAAAAGGAAAATTAAAAGAGGAGAGAAGAGTGTAAAGTATCAAAAAATAGAAGAAGAAGAAGAAGAAGAAGAAGAAGAAGAGGAAGGAGGAGGAAGCCAGGGCTAGGCGAATAACGATAGAAAAGAAAACAGCCTACCAAGATGCGGATGATTGGGAATTTTGAAAACAATATTTAAATAAAATAAGGGAAAATTGATAAATACAGAATTGAAGGCAAATAACATGATAATGTCTTGCCAGTAGTGAGTCAATGAGTTTAAATACGACTCTCTGGAGGCAGAACGTTTGGAAATTCAGTTTCGTAGATGGAGAACTAATTGTTTTACTGATAATTAGTGTGGATAAGTGACATAGTATTAAACAGAGGACGGAGAATAGTGAGAGAAAACTAAGTTTGAGTACACTAGCAAAGAGGCATGGACTGGTTTGTAGGGGAACGGAAGACAAACTGGTAGTGGAGAAGGAAAACAAATTGGCGAGAGATAATATAAACCGGATGAGGAGTCTAGGCGAGGTAGTGGAAGAAACAACGGAAGGTGGTGAGAGAGATTACGGGCAATAGGATTTCTGAAGGTTGCGGCGATTGACTGTGAAATCATGAGGCTGTGGGCCCGCTGGCTCAGACCAATGTACGGAAGTAATTGTGATGGACCTTGGGCGATTGAGCGACAGACAGGCATCGACACAGAGAGTAAGAGCGTGTAGGAAGAAGTTGATGCCGGCACAACAAGGAGAAGGGAGCAGGAGATGGCAAGTGGGGTGCACAGACTGCAAGGCTCCAGATATGTTTTCTTTGGGAGGGGTGAAACAACGGAAGAGAGGTTCATGAGTTAAGAAGTCGCAGCGAAGGCCAGCCGCTAGAATTCTCCTCCAGACAGCGAAAGAACTCGACCCTATAATCTAGCTACGCTCAAAAACCCTGCCACCGGATTCGAACCTAGGACCTCCCACTCAGAGGCACTGCAGCGCCATCCAGTTGATGTCCCCAGCCATCTTTCCCGGCATATAGCGTCCTCAAGACAGTAAACTGACCAGAGTGAGCGTTGGGATAAAAAAGAAAGGCAACGGTTCTGCTTGCGGGACGGAATAAGAGAACGAGCGCAAATCGCGAGTCGGGAGATCTGTCACCAGACACGACAATGGCGAGAAGCACATCGAACGCACGACGCTAAAACGTCCAAAGGCCATTGGCTGGGGCCGGCCAGGTATCGCGGGATGCGCGTGCGAGCGCTTTACGAGCGGCAGTGGGGGAGGGGGCAGGCGCCTGAGCGCGAGATAGCGAGAGAAAGACGCGCGTCGACGCGCGCGCGAGCACTTTTTAATTACGCTACACAATGGTGGAGGGCGCGAGCGCGTTAATTAAACCCCCGAAACCCGAGCCCCGCCCACCCACTCACCCACTCACCCACTCACCCTCTCACCTTCTCACTCACCGCCCCGCGGGCCGCGGGCGCCGGCACCCATTTGGCGTGCGGTGTACGTCCGCGACTCCGCTTGGATGACACTTACCCCTGTTTATTCTCGGCTATGAAAGCTTCAGGTAGCGCGCCAGTCTCATTCTGCTGAGAGCGAGGAGTTTACATACAACCTATAGTGAAATTTTAAGCTATACTAAGTTAGTAAGCAATTATATAAACCCACGTACCATATCTGCTTCTTTATATCAAGTACTACTATATCTGGGGTATTTTCAGACCTCAAGTTTTATTGACAATTGGAAGTGTTACACTTGAATGTGTTCGACAACATATTGGGTGTAAATAATTGATTTTATAAAAGAATACCTTTCCACAGTAATTTTTAATAACATAAAAATACACTTTTTTCCTACTAAGTATTTCATATGAAAATTAACCTCCACCGTACGTGGCTCTCATTCATGATTCATAATGCTTGAGAAAACTGCTTAATGCTGACTTTATAAGACTGAGTGAAAGTTATTTTGGGATAAATCAAATACGAGACAAACATTGACGGTATCAGACATAGTTTTTGAAGTTCAATACAATATGTTTGAAATGAGAATGAGAAAATTACAGACTTAACCTTAGGTCAATCCGGCCTCATGTAACAAAAAAAAATTAATATCTCTCAATAAAAATTTGGAAAATATGTGAAAATCGTTAGGTACCTACTTAGTATGTGCACAAAGGTATATCTAGAATACTGAAGTTATTCTGTAAATATTAAATTAATGACCGTGAAGTCTAAAAAGACTCCTGATATGGTACGAGGGTTAACGAAGCACGAACGAGCAACTTTTATGAATCAGATCGAAAGTGTTAGATGTATAGTGATAGATGTTAGGTGTATAGTGCGGATATACGGGAGTTAAGAAACACATCGTTTCATCAAAATCCCATAAGCCCCATTTTATTGATTACTGATTCGGGGCGCGTCAACTGCAAAGATCATTAGCCCCGTAATTGTAGTGCGTGCTTTTTCTTGGGAGGAGTAGTGCGTTGCTTTTGTAGTGCGTGCTTTTTCAATATTCCTCCGCTATACGGCGAGATTCGGCGTCGACCTTCCGTCGGCTAGCGGTTTTTTCTTCTACCAGGTGTCTCCCTACCAATGGGGCACCGCTCCAGCCAGCATAAGCTCTAAGCTCCCGACCGGACTCCCAGGATATATTGTATTGTAGTGCATGTTAAGCGTGTGTAAATAAAGGATAAAGATTGGATAAGGAAGAGGAAGAAACAAAACGCGCGCGGTCCGTCGCCCATTTGTTACGGTACTGCTCCAGCATTCGTCTGGTGTGAGATTCATACTTGCTCAAAGTGATACATAGGGTAGAGGTTATCTCCGGTTGATTGATTGATTTTTTCGTGTTAGTGCGTGTGATTGTTTCCGGGCGCATCAACTACTTTGGTAATTAGTTCCGTAAGTGTAGTTGATCTTTATTCTCGGGAGATGGCGGTGATCTTCCTCCGCTGGATGGCGAGATCCGGCGCCGACCTACCGTCGGGTATTGGGGGTTCCCCCTAACCAGGACTCTCCCACCAGCGGGGACAAGCTCTGAGCTCCCGACCGGTCTCCCGGAATATGTGGTAGTGTAGTGCATGTTAGTGTAAGTGTGTGTGTGTGTGTGTAAGGCGAGAGGATAGGACAAGGAAGAGGAAGGACAGATCGCGCACGGTCCGTGGCCCGTTTGGCAGGGTACTGCTCCGGCATTCGCCTGGTGTTGATCGGAGAAACCATGGAAAACTACCGATCAGAGCAGCCGGTCACTAGAATTCTCCTCCAGACAGCGACTGAATTTGACCTAGTTGAAAAGTGTCGAAAATCCTTCCCCGTCAGGACTCGAACCTAAGACCTGCCGGTCAGAGGCGCTGCAGTGACATCAGTTGATCCCGGTATACGGTATACGGTAGGTTACCTCCGGTAGGCGATGCATATCGAGTAGCGATGCATATAACGAGTAGACGGTTGAAAGAAATTCCAATATGTAATATGCTCAAAATCTGTTATATAGTGTATTCCAAAAATATAAGATAATGTATTTTCTCAGGACATGCCTAGTAAATTTATACTATGAAGATTACAATTTAAACAGAAGTAAAAAACAAATATCAACAGCTTTGGTTAGTGGTGTGTGTATATGTAGTAAGTGTGAATAGATATGCCTGGTTTCCAGATATTCTAATGCTTCTTTGTTTCTTATAAATCAAGAATTCGAATGACAGTGTGATAATTATAATAGATTCATGGGAAGGGGAAAATCCAATGAAATCTGCTAAAATCTAGTTAAAGAATGCGGGGAGCAGCTGCCTGTCTTCTTTGGGTTTGATAGCACTAGATAATGGTGATAGATTGAAAAATTATGAATAATTCAAAATTAAGGGATTATGGGTCTTCAAGAAAATCATAAAGTACCATCATGGAGTACCAAAAGACTTTGAAAGTGGGAAAAGAGTATCAACTGACCAATTTCGAAGCGATCTTGCAACGCGAATTTCCAATCACCTTTGCTTCGCTAAAGACTTTTGGTACATTTAATAATAATAAATTACGAAAAATAGAAATAGAGAAACTGAAGTAAATATGTTGATAAGTAATAATATTTATCAAACTGACGGAACTGGAAGTGACGGGACGTGGCGCGGTGCGTCAAGATCAGAATGGAATCCAACCACTGTCTAGATGTGAATTCTGGAGTTCAGCTGCTCTATTCGTTAGTTATATTTCTTTCCTTACCCTTGCCCCCTTCCCTTCCCTCACGTACGATTACTCGTACACCAAACCAAGACACATATCGGGAGATCAATCAAGAACTTAGTTCGACTTTGTCCCAGTGGCGACTGCTTACTGACCCTTCCGTGCCAGGCCGCGTCCGCTACGTTTTCACCTTGAAGGTATTGTGACATACCGATATGTCACATGAAAATAAACATTTATTTGTAGACTATATGGTGGAAAATGCATTAAGAGATGGCTGAATGCCGAAAGTAGAAAATTTGGGATTGGGCGAAGAAGTTTAGACAATCGAAAGGTCAGCTACACCAAAATATAACGAACGCATGGATTGGCTGGGTGAGAGAAGGACGGTCAAATGTTATGAAAAAAGAGGAAGGTAGTTTAATACGAAGTCTTCGAGGGGTGAATCATGCAGGAAGATTTCATTCTGACCGGCATCGCGTTTCTGAACTGATCGTAGGTTCGTGAGAGGGAGCGAGTGTAGTGCAGATAGTCAGAGTCGGGTTATCAGATCGTGAAATTTTAAGGACAGTAAATGATATTGCAGATATTGCATGTGGAAGTAATATTGGTGCATAAATTGGGACTTTGTCGGGAGTGGTAATCGAGTTAAAGATTTCGGGACTATGTCATAGGACGTAATCGGGACTGATAATTTTGATAGTTTGAGACCAGTTTGGATAGGGGCAGAAGAGGATTTCTTGGGACTTTGAACTACGGCAAGCTCGCAAGATATTTCGACTGAGAAGTCTACGAGGGACATCAACGAAGAATAGATAAGTTAACCGCGGTATAAAACTGTAAATTCAAAGATATCTTGATCCAAGGCACAACAAAAAATCATTTTGTTAAATTCACTAAATTGTTTGCTAAATAGGTAACAATAAACTTTGTTAAATTTTGTTCTTCAGAAATGAAAGTGATCTTTCATTTAGTCAATCCAAACAGTAATGAACTAGGAATAGAATCATTCTATTTCAGATTCCCAGCAGCGCTGTATAGTCTGCGGATCCTATAATCCATTATAAAGGTAATAAGGATTATAATATTGACCCATTGACCCAGCAAGCCGGACGCTAAGATCTTTGCTGGAAATTAATGTAGAGAAATTTTGTATATCTCAGTATTTTTACTAGGCACAGTTTTTCACACAGTACGTTAACAGGAACTTAAAGATCCCACACTAGAAGTAGACGGTGCCAAACACTTTTCCATCGTCTTCACGTTTTTTGTACGAGTTGCCACGAGGCGCCGCCAGGAACTCTGCACAACCATGCCGTCGGTAGGACTTGAACCCGTAAACCTTCCAACCAAGACACTCAATTGACACACGCTCTAGCCACCTCAGCTATCCAGGTCGGCATGTTAATACTCCTTAAGGAGTGTACATATATGATGTATGGTATTAGTTAAAGTTGTAAAAGTTAGCGCCCCCACATTTCCTTAATTTATATTATTATATTATTCATGTATTATTATATAACTAGCTGCTGTACCCGGCGTTGCTCCGGTTATAGTAAATTATTAGACAGGGAGAGGAATTCCATTTTTTCATACCCTGCGGTGGGGCCTACTATCTCTTCTGTAGTATCCCTTCTCCGCCCTGCTCCTCCCTGCCATGCTCTGCACGGCCACGCTTCGATAGCCCTGTCTTCTCTTCACCATTTGGAAATTTCAGGTCTACCTCGCTCACTTTTTCACAAAAAATTATATTTTTCTTATTTGGGCTTCCAGCTCCTAAACTTTCTTCACTTTATAACTAAAAACAATAAACAATTCTAAACTACAGAATAAAATACTTGTAGACTCACTATATTTTGTGTTGTTTTTTTTTGTGGAGTTTCAAACATTACTTCTAATACTGCCAATAAATTGTCACATTGTAAAACTTACTCCTTTTTATATTTTGTCTTCTACTGTATTCATAAACAAATATTTGAAATTGATTTGTCAAATCGTGACCTTGAAAGAACTGACTGTTTTAAGCAAAGTTTAACATCCCAGAGTTCTCGCACGGAGACGCTAGAAGATAGATATGGAATATGAATGTATATGTAAAAACGTTATTGACGAATAGTATTTATAATTATTTTGAAGACGACAAATATACAGAAGTTTAAACTACATGTACAATAAAACTTATTTTTTTACGTAAATCAATTAATCATAAGATTGAAGCATGAGAACAATACTGACCCATCAAAATGTACATTATGTGTACACACAAAATTGACAATGTTCTGAACAAAACCATATTAGCTTCATTATTTGATCTGAAGGGCTATATATTAAGGATCTTGAAATGTGAATAACAGAAACCAATTCATGCGTTGGGAGCAATTGCAATGCAAAATAATAGCACAGATTAGTCTCAATAGGTAAGTGATCATTGCTTAATTACATACTATTGCACTAATCTTCTGCACATAATGAAGAAAAAATCAACTGGGTGAAACCAAAACATACAAACATTTTACATTTTACCAATTTGAACATGAGAACTGTGTAAATAGTCAAATTGTGAGTGCTATTGAAAAGCTACCCTACTACGTAGATAATTATTTACATTTGCATCTCCCCTTGCAGTATTATTTTCAGTAGTGCGAGTGAGTATTTCAGCAAGTCGCACTTCTCTTAATAGCCAATTCAAAACGTTTATAGACTGCCCATCTATTCGCAGTTGTATAGTCTGTTTTGACAACTTGACACTCGCATTGTTTCAAGAAATTCAATGATTACAAATTTCTGTGAAAGAAGAGATTGTTTAGAATGTATACGACATCTATACATAATACATTGTAGATTCTTGTATATTCTGTACTATATATTATTGTACATTGCAGTCTCAACCTAACTCAATTTCTATACAAATTCAAACTCCAATGTTTTCTAGCCACTTTTTCCATAACACGGATTAAGGATAATGCATGTACCTTGTCATCTTTACCGCTTTAGTTGCCGATTTCTTCCAAATATTCCACCAATGTTCAGAACTAACAAATCACCACCGTTCATACAGGGACATTACATAACCTTATTCAAAGTCCAATGAATCTCGTAATAATTCTGGACATAGATGAAACCAGTAATAGATCTCAGACGTAATCCTCTGGTGGCGCACAGCTAAACTATTGACATTGATGCACTCTTGAATCTGTGATGTAAAGCTATGCCAAAAATGTCGAGAAAAGTAATTATTTTGTAAATATATTACGGTTTATGGTTGTAAATCATAGCCTATAGTACTCCAGACCTTTAAAGGAAGTTAGCACAAAAGTTTCATCGACATTGGTTCAGTAGATTCAGAGATTACCGCGTTGGAAGACAACGCACTTCTGTCTTTGGTTAGCATAGATTATTATAATTTATATTATTATATTATATTATAATTTATATTATTATATTATATTATAATTTATATTATTATATTATATTATTCATTCATTACTTTCTATGTTGTAAATTGTGTTAGATTCCTGCTAGCGGTCCGCCGTCCAACTCAGAGAGGATGAACAACTTATCCTAACTTTAACTTATAGAATTGTTAAGCCCTTAATGTAGATTACCCAAAATAGCAATATTAAGGTGGAGGGCGGAGGATAGGAGCGGTGCCCAGATGTCTGCAACATTCACCCTGCCCGGCTGCCGCTTGCAAGCCACTTGTATTAGAATTTTCAAAATAATAGTACATTATGAAACGATGATGTAATAATGGACACAAATGTGATACACAAATATGACACAATAATACACAAATGTGATATTACGATACGAGCGAGGAACGAGCGAGTATCGTAAATTTCACACGAATGTATTAATACCCACTTCGTCGAGTTTCATATGATACGTTTTGTACTTTTATAAGTTAAACTTTTATATTTAATCGTTTCATGGCAGTTCGCAAGCAGGTTCAGCCAAGGTCACCAAGCGGACATCTCCCTAACCCTACCCTCGTATGCTGCCGCAGGTGGTTGTGGTTACCTGTCCGCCTGAGAAAGAGTACTGCGTTAGTAAAAAAGGATCAAAATAAAATTTCAATCCAATTTATTTTAAATAATATTACATAATTAAATAATATTCCATACTAGAACGATTCTCAATGATTGTCAATACTTAATTTGTAAACATCTTTGTGATTGGTCAAGAACCTGAATCATAATCAAACGTATATCGTAAAGAGTATCATTAAGACGGCCCCACACATTCGGCATTTGCCGAGCAGCGAGCTCTCGCCCAATCCCGAGCGGCTGACGCGTTCGGCGAATGTTCACTCCCTTTGATGTGTCCAAAACACCGAAACGCGGTGGGTAGGGCGAACACCGAATGTTCGTCACTCCGCAAATAGTAAGCAACTCATCCACACTACTCGGGATTCGGCGAGCGGTTGCTTGCTGTTCGTCTAATAACGCATATGTGGAGCCGCCTTTACGCAACTGGTTGCAGCCATCACATGACTGCATTATACTGCGGGAGTAGAAAAACAATGTTGTTCTTAAGGTGGAAGATACAGCTTACAGCTGTGAAATTATTATTACTTTTCCACTTTTTTCTCCATTAAAATCAGACTCCACAGCAGTGAAAATGAATCACACACAGAAATATCTTTCTTCTGCAAGGAAAAATTTGCTTTTAATTAAATTTTTTTTTCTAAAAATCGAAATTCAACCAGTTTTTCATGCACTGACTTAGTGTTTCAAGATTTTTAAAATGTTCTTCTTTTAATTTATTGGTAATACTTACAGGTACAATACCATGCTCTTTCATTTAGATCTCTGAATAAATAATATTTTAATTTGAATTCAAAATTAACACACTGATTATAAATATTTTTTCAGTTTTATAATATTTTATCACAAAAACTATTGATCTAAAGTGTATGATTTAGCATGGTTTTGTAATATATACTTGGTTAAATACTAAATCTTTCATAGCTTTAAAATTATTAGTTTTTGAGTTACAAGGAAAACGAATCTTAAAAACGGTAATTCTGGAAAACAGGGGACGAAGTTAGATTCATGAGTTTTGCTTACATTACTACTCTATAGGTGCATGAAGCAGGGACATGCCTTTTAAACCATAACTCAAAAACTATTCCAATTAACGAAATATTTTTTTTCAAGAAAATCCTCCTGAATAATTATAATGAGTAGTAAAACAATCTTTTTCAAAAATCGAATTTGTTAAGGTTTTAAGGTGTATCTTCCTTAAAATTCCTTAAATTAAAGCTTTTTTTTCGATTTTTGGCCAGCTTTTCGGGACCTTTCCCCACTGTGCGCCACCCCGCTGCACTTGTTCCCCCGTGCCCGGGCGCCAGGAAGGGCGGGGAGCGCCGGCCACCTCCCGTGAATAAGTTACTTGTGCGGTTACTCGTGTCGCCCTCGCTCTGATTAACTCCCGGGCCTTACGGCGAGGGGCTTCGGGGACCAATGGCAGCTCCGGGTAAAATGTTTACTTGGGACTTTAATGCATTGGCAAATAATGATATAGATATTAATCATTTTAGATAGATACACAGTGGAACTTCCATTATCCGGGGAAATTATCAGGGAATAGGGTCCAGGGAAAACAGAAAATTACGGACAGTCAAAATGCTTTTCATTGGTTCAAATGGATTGATTAAAAGTTAAATTAAGACAACATACGTAAAAATAATATTATAATTAACAATATTACAATGTACGTGTTAAGTAACTTTTATCAATTTAGTAAATGCTTGAATTTTATTTGCAGATGTGATTGTTTTTTGTAGTATTTATTTTCTAAATTTCGTCTCATTGCCCGTGATTATTTCGTAATCCCTTTCTGAATCAATTAAGTTAACTGCATCAACGCGAAGTTGAAAATTACGAGTCAGTGACATATTTTTGTCAATGACTGTCACTAACATATTTTTGTCAATGACAGTCAGTGATATATTTTTGTCATTGATTGTCAGTAACATTTTTTTCAGTGCATTCATTTAATCATTTTCTTTTTGAAACATCCCGGATAATTGGATCCCGGGTAATCGAAGCCTGATCAGCCACTGATGATTGATTATTTCGTGTTTTCGGACGCGCCAAATACTACGGTCATCAGTCCCGTAGGGGTAGTGCAGTGTATATCCCATGAGGTGGCGGTGTATCCCCGCTGGCACGTGCGATTCGGCCTCGTCGTACACGTCGGCTTGCGAAGTTTCCACACACCATGTATCTCTACCAGTAGACACCGCCACAGTCGGTATACTCTATGTGCGATTGCTTTTCCAACGTATGTGGTAGTGTAGTGCAAATGTGTGTGTGTGTGTAGGTGTGTGTGTGTGTGTAGGTGTGTGTGTGTGTGTGTGTGTGTGTGTGTGTGTGCGTGCGTGCGTGGATAGGTAAAGGATGAGGAAGGAAAATTTTCGGCGGTCCTTGGCTTATTTGTCAGGGTACTACTAGGGTATACGCCTGGATTTAATCAGAGAAACAGCAGCTACGAGGGACCAAACAAACCGACCGCTAGAATTCTCTTCCAGAAAATGGTTGAATTCGAACCCAGCTACGTAGCTAGTGTCGAACAGTTGTTGCCCTAATAAGCCATTGAAAGCCAATGAAACTTGTCGATAGCTATTTTCCAAAAGACAAGTGATATAAGAAGAATCTGGAAAGCTGATCAAGAGTTTGTTAACTAGTTTTTCTCTATTATTTCCGATACTTTTGACTAGCTTTCAGTCTAAGGTAATTGCTATCTACAAAACATCATTAGGGCTTTAAATATTGCACAGAACTGTGGGGTATTTTGATAATTTTTTGCGACACTAGCTTTATTCTTTCTCCTTCTTTGTAAATAATTTTTTGTTGAACTAGAATAAGAATAGTTTAACAGTTGACACAAGTCGATTTTGAATAAACGAAATACTTTTATTTACCATCTCATTTACTTTCAAAACCAACACCAGTTCTTTCTTGTCGAAACGCGTTAACATACATTATTACATTATTTATAAATAACTGATGTTGCAGTATTCGTTGAAGTATTTGACGAAATATCTGAGGAATTGGAGTAGTTAGTTGTTCTATCGTTGCAATTAAAATATGTTGAAGTATTTTACAACGTATTTGAGAACTTAGTTATTACGGTGTTGTGTAACTAAAACAATGAGAAATATGGAAGTTCATCAACAAACAAAAACAATTGAGAGCAGTTCAGACCGCTCTTTCCGGAGAGTTCCATTGCGAGTATCGATTATCGCTCTCGACTGCACCACCGTTCTCGTTCGTGCTTCGAAGGGACAAAAGCAGGCGGGCGCTCATTCAATGTTTGCCTTCGATACAGTCTCCGCTACCACCCTCCTAACCCCGCTCCCCTGCATTTACCAGCCACTGTTGCTCGCTTGCGACGATCCCCGCTTACCTATGATATCACGCGTGCTGTAATGTACCCTCCGGAGATCACGCCCGGAATTTACGCGAGTCTACTCGAAGTGGTTGACCTCGATTGGCCAGAGGCATGGAGCAACGTTCAAGAACGCGGAGCCAGGTTGAAACGTCCAATAACGTACCGGGAAAGGCATGGAGTTTGCACTCTCTGGTTGACATTTAATGTTCCTTATTTTAAAGACCGCCAAATAATTTTAATCAAATATTTTAAATATTTATTTAAATTTATTGTCTTTCATTAACCACTTTAAAAGTTTAGCACAACGCTTCGAAGATGTTGCTCTTCCTTTTCAGGCAAAGAAAGTGAAACATTATTCTAAATGCAATGTTTAAAAACTAAAATCATTTGCACTCTCTGGTTGTCACGTAGTTGGTTTTCTCATATCATCATTTGTACGAGTATTATTAGGGCTTCATTATAATCATCGTGGATTGAGCCTATTGGCCCGTTCCGCTTCAAGAGTCTCTTTCCATCGCCGTATTGGTCTGCCCCTAGTCCTTTTCCCGCTCAAGTTGTAGTTGTAGAAGATCTTTGTTATTGGCCCTTTCGGCATTCTCATTAAAGTCCAGTACGATCGTAGCTCACGTTTCCACCAACATGTTGTGGATAGACACTTCGCGCGGAAACCTTCGAAACCAAGTTATTGAGAATCTACTCCTTAATATTTTCATGTTGTCCATGTATTTTCATGTTTCCATGTTGTCGCGGCAGGAAGTAATAAGAGCCAAAATTTATTGCTTATTTATCCTTGAAAATAGATTTTATTACATGGGAGGTTTTTTTTGTTTTTTTTCTCCCTTTCAAACTTCAAAATTTATTGCTTATTTATCCGTGAAAATAGATTTTATTACATGGGAGTTTTTTTTCTCCCTTTCAAAATTCAAAATTTAAGTAGTATATGACTTATTGTAGGGATCACAGAATTTTGAAAATGTGCACACAATTCACTTTTCCCCATAGCACGTCATACGCAGTTTTAACTGTTTTTTTACGTAAAATAAATAAATATTGAATGCATAAAAAATGACAATTGATCAGATGAAGGTTTAATCTTATCAGTGTCACGGTGAACCCTCATTAACACGAAAAAAAGCTTGCTAACGTTGTTTCACGAGAGATTATCAACTTAACCACACCACAAAAACTTTGAAAGTTCGATGTCATTCGCGATGAATGTCCTTTAGTATAACGTCTGTCGTCTTTGGGGCAAGCGACTTGCAAGATCGTTACATTAGTTCCAATATAAATTCGCCCCGTCCTTTCCCCTTGAGTCACTTAATAAGGAGAACGGGCAGTCACATATGTGTGATGTGGGTGAAACGAATGTAAATGTATGTTAATGGTTTCCAACAGCAAATATACATGATTAAAAATGTTATGATGGATAGCTGCCGGAGAACTAAGACAGTATGAAATCATCGTTTCACGGTCCTTTCAAAGATGAAAGGGTTGGAAAATTTTTAACTGTAATCTAGGATTTACACGCGATAATTTGATATGTTTCAACAAATTTTACCTTCTGGTACATACGCATAGATTAGCTTTGTAATTAAGTTTTGCGACTATTCTGCTGAGAAACAGCTAGGACTCTTTTTACAGCTCAAGTGTAATGAGACTCAGCACTCAGAAAATGTTTAGAGATTCTGAGGAATAATCTGTTCTTCGAAAATCCATAAACCCAGACGTGTTGGAACCCCTGAACTCAGTTTTAGATTTTAGAAGCCAGTTAGCTAGTCTCCTTTCCTCTGAGGCAAGGGTCTCTAACCTGGATTCCGCGGAACCCTAGAGTTCCCTGGAACGTTGACAGGGGTTCTGCAATTGATCACTACTTGCTCAGCAAAAACACACGTAAAATGGAAATCATCTGTACAAGGAATTTTCACGGAGGAACAGGGTAGTGGACTGTCTTATTAAAATATTAGATTAATATTAGATTTAAGTAAAAAATACAATATTAATGAAAATTGGAAATTGAATACAATATTAATAAAAATTGGATTTTTTTTATAATTTAAAATATTTTTCCTTTTGTTAATTATTCATAAGATGTATTCTAGAAAATAAATAACATAAACTCTAATTTTCTACCGCACTATTCATTCTTTTATTAAGATGTTTGTATTAAGATTAAATAAAAGTACAAGAATAATTTTGCAAATTTGAATAGAAGAAAGCTTTGATAAACTATTTTATCTGCTACTTAAATATGAGGTTCCTTCAAGAAACCCATGAGCTTGAAGGGTACCTAAAAGTGTTAAAGGTTGAAGATCCCTGCTCTAAAGGGAGAGAAGACCACCACAATGGCACAAGATGTAACGTGGCTTACCATCTTCACCAAAGAGAGAGACAAAAGTAAACTCAAGCAGCCTAAATGAGATTCCTCAGGAAAGTTTAAGTCTGCACCAAATATGATCTCATAAGAAACGAGGATATCCGAGAAGACATGAGCATTTATAATATAAATGTAGAACTAGAAAATTATAAAGATTCTCTGAGACAACACATACGAAGAATTGACGCCAAAAGAATCCGCCATCTGACAATCGACCCACTGGCAAAAGAGACGTCGGGAGATTTAAGAAAAAGTGCCAATAATAGTGACGTTAATAATAATGATGAAAGGAAGACTATTGTGAAGACGGAACAGGCAGCCTGCGTCTTGAAGTAAAGAAGACAGTGCCTGACTTCGACGTGTGTGCGCCCTAGGCTATCAAATGTTTTAGCGCCCTTTTAATTTGCTTTTCTTTTAATAATATTCAAGCTATTTATAATATTTTTAATAAAAAATTGTTGTAAGATATTTGTAACCGACGCAAATATTGTGTACGTATAAATAATTTATTATAGCTATACGTATAAATAATTCTTATCACCGTATTGATTTAATAAATATACGATATTTTTATCTTCATTTTATCTGTATATATCATTGAATATATTCGATTAATTAACACTTTCTTTTGTTACAAATAAGGAAAGAAATATTTCTATAAAAAATATTCCAAAATTCACCTTATGAAATTTTGAATCCGGTGAAATTCGTTCGCCTCAGGCTGCATCCAACTCAGCCTGTTCGATAATCTGAAACTGGAAGAAGAAGAAGAAGACCACCTTCACACAACACGAGTACAAAGACGCACCGCCGAGCGGCAGACGATTAGTGGGCGTGGCCACGATCGCCGCGCTTCCTTTCTAGCTCTTCATCGCCAGGAGCCTCCTTTTCCGGGTGCGCGACCCGCGCGTCCGCCAGCCGCGGGGAGGACGTACGTGCACTTGAGCCTCGTCAGGCGCCTCCTCCCTCCCGCCGCCACGCGCGGCACTTGAGTCTCCGGCCACCCACTGCGAGGCGCCACCGGCGAGGGTGACGCCGCCACTTCCATTGCGAGCTGCTGGCTGAGGTGGCTCACGGCATCTCTTCATGTCGCTGATTGATTTGATTGATTTTTTCATGTTTCCGGGCGCGTCAACTACTCTGGTCATTAGTCCCGTTAGTGTAGAGCATGTTTCTCTCTCTCTCTCTCTCTCTCTCTCTCTCTCTCTCTCTCTCTCTCTCTCGAGAGAGAGAGAGAGAGAGATGGCGGTGATATTCCCCCGCTGGATGGCGAGATCCGGCGTCGACCTACCGTCGGCTAGTGAGGTTTCCCCCTAACCAGGACTCTCCCACCAGCGAGGCGCCGCCCCAGCCGGGACAAGCTCTAAGCTCCCGACCTGTCTCCCGGAATATGTGGTAGTGTAGTGCATGTTAGTGTAAGTGTGTGTGTGTAATGGGAGAGGATAGGACAAGGAATGGGAAGGACAAATCGCGCGCGGTCCGTGGCCCGTTTGATAGGGTACTGCTCCGGCATTCGCCTGGTGTTGATCGGAGAAACCACGGAAAACTACCGATGAGAACAACCGGCCGCTAGAATTCTCCTCCAGACAGCGACTGAATTCGACCTAGCTGAAAACCTAGTGTCGAAAATTCTGCCGCCGTCAGGACTCGAACCTAGGACCTCCCGGTCAGAGGCGTTGCAGTGACATCAGTTGATGCACTGAGCTACCACTCCTGGTCTCTTGATGTCACACACTCTTGATGTCTCTTGATGTCACACATACAGTGCCTCGGACCAGGAGGTTCTGGGATTCGAGTCGGGCCCGACCGTGGCAGGATTTTCGACACTCGTTTGTCAGCGAGGTCGAATTCAGTCGCTGTTTGGAGGAGAATTCCAATTGTCGGCAGCTTCCATCGGTTGTTTTCCGCGGTTTCTCTCATCAACACCAGGCGAATCTCGAAGCAGTATCCTAACAAACGGGCCACGGACCGTGCATCATCTTTCCTTCCTCTTCCTTGATCTCTATCCTTTCCACGTATAGTCTCATACTTTACGCACACCTTACAGGCGCTACACTACCACACATGACGAACACCAAATGAAAGCTTAGAGCGAGTTCCGGCTGGAGCGGTGCCACGCTGGTGGGAGATACCTGGTTGAGGAAAACTGTGCAAGCCGACCTTTAAGTTGGCGCCGGTACACACCATCCAGCGGGGGAACATTACCGCCACCTCCCGCGATAAAAAACACTACACGTACGGGACTAATGACCTTAACTATTGACGCGCCCAAAATCATCAAACAATCAATCAATCGATTGTGTGATGCGGCTGTGGCGTCTCATGCAGTGCTCATATGCCACGAGTGTGAAAAAGCACGTCAAAAGCGAGTGTCAAAATGCATGTCAAATGTCATATATGAAAAATGATTCGAAAGTTGTTTTCTCACTTTGCCTATATTATGAGCTCTGACACTACAGTCTCTTATGACTACGCTATGCTATGGCGTCGCCGCCTGGGACTCGGGCGTATGGCCATGGACTCGGGAGACCTGTGGCAAACAAGTCCCAACCCGTTACGCCATTGATTTGGCATTCTCAGCCTGCGAGAAGCTTTCACCTTCTCATCTAGCTATATGAACATGAAATGACAGAGAAAAGCGACAATTTATCGAACCAGGGGTCATGGATTAGAAAGCCAGCTCGCGGGTCATGAGCGTGGAGGGTGAGGAGCGATTACTCGTGTTATTTTATATTATGTCTCATGTTTCAGACCGCCTACTATCCTGACGAAGAGTTCAATAATTAAGTAATATAATTTGTAACATGTAATAAATTGTAAATGAATGTAAGTTTTAAAACATTAACTAGTTTTATTACTCTACTTAAGTCGGTCGTTTTTTATCATTCTATAATCGGTGCGCCGAGGTTTGATCAATCCCTTTACAGTATTTGAGAAACTCCCGAGTGTGCGGATGTGCGGTTCCGTCACTCACGGCTAGACCACCTCCCGTGCACCAATGGTGACATATGAGGTGTCATTTGAGCGACACGGACTCTTAATGGGTAATTTTGTGTTCATTTTTACAGAAAACTTTTGAGTTCTCGAGAAACTTTATTTAACATTATTTAATGCACATGTGCTCATAAATATAATAATGTGAAGAAATCGCCTCTAATATAAATTTTACAGACGTGAGAGACAAGTCAAAAAATTTCACTTTTGAAATTTTTGAAAAAAAGAATACAGCAATATAGCGTTTATGTCACGGCATAAGGTTCGTTTGGTACTAATGTTACCGAAAATTTAAAGAATAAATTTGAAGCTATTTGTGAGAAAATCTTGTTTTTGCAATTTTTTAAAATTGCAAATATTGCACGCTCTTTTGAACGAAAACTACTAAAATTTCCAAAAAAGTCTACATTACCTAATTGAAAGAACTATTTATGTATAACAAATTTCATTCGAAAAAAATCTTTGACTTCAATTTTGTAGTAGTAGGAAGACGCCGGAAAAATTCAAACTTTTACTATTCTCGAAAATTCAGAGTTAACGGTAAAAATTAGACCTATGCCACCTTAATAAATGTATTTTATTCTATTATTACAAGAAATTAAAAAAAAATTGGAGCCGTTTTCGAGAAAATTTTGAAAATGTCCGGGGGAAGTCATGTAAAGAACCCTCAAAATTTAAAGAACGTTTTTTAAAATTTCAAAGCTTGAACTAGCGGCAGATTGACATAGGATTCTTCAATTTGGAAAAGATCGTACGGGTTGTTTAGGCACTAGTAGTGTTCACAGGCGGACGGACGGACGGACGGACGTTTTGCTTCCAATTAGTTTTTCGGCATCAAGGTCCCACAAAACAGGGATTATGGCTACACCACGTGTTAGAGGATTTATCTCTTAATTTAGCAACTGGTTTATTGCACTATTTCGCGACCAGAGCCCAGCACTGAATTTTTTCCGCCGAAAATCCGCCTTTTTTCGCGCAGCATTACATAACTTTCTCTATACTACGTATAATACTCCGTATATACGTACGTATACGAGAAAGTAAATGTGAATAACGCAGAAGAATAGCTTACAGGAGATGAGTTATGTTAATATTAGAAAACAAAAGGTAAAAATATAGGTGTGCTAATTTCTAACAATTCGTATTATTCATACCTGCAATTATTTTTCGGGCCATTCTAATTTTAAATTGTAATGTTGATTGTATATTACCAGTTAATGTTTAATATCCCGTTCATATCCCGTAGTAATTAACATTTCTTACAATCGCAAAATCTTTAGCCTAAAAGTAGATTCTCTTTTATCTGGCCCCGCCCACATTGCGGGTTTTGCGGGCCCCAACGTCACGTCACTGGACCTACTACATGCCAGGTGTGCGCAGCGTGTTCCCACTGTCTTTCCCCGCAGGGGGGAGGGATCGCGATCTCCGCAAGGTTGTCTCGGTCTCTGGTGGAGTGTCGAAGACGACCACCCGGACCCCGAGTCTCGCGACGCCGCTCACGTCGTCAGCTTGAAAGTGCAGGCAGTGAGCATGCGATGTTAAGCTCTTGGTTGGGCCTATGGCGCCAGTTGGGCCTATAGCGCGTCGACCTTGGAGCAGGATTGAGCGAAGAATGCTCATCGAAGCAGTCCGGATTCCACTTTAAAGTCCGGCGGGACATTAGTTACCCCCCGTGAGGTTGCTCCGGTACCAGCGTTCCCCCCGTCATGAGCTGGCGGTAAGCATTGGGGAGACGGGATCGGGCTCCGAGCCACGTGGGCCTTAGGCCAGGTGGCTCCCAGTTGGGCTCTCGGATTCGTCGTGGCAGTGACGCGGTACTCTGGGCAAAGAGGAGGGAACTTGTTCCCAGTGCACGTGAATGACGCATTGACGAGACTCCGGCACTAGCCTCGATAGCTAGGAGCCCTGAGCTACCAGGGTGGCCCGACACAGGCATTGTATGGGCAGATTACAGAGAGGGTCAACTGCGTTCTGGCGGGACCCAGATACCAGCCGAAAGGCATACGAGTGCGTCTGCGGGGGGGGGGGGGCGGATAGAGGCTAGCACCTAGGTGCCCACTCCAGGGTTAATCCCCCCTGGTAAGGACAGGCACAGTTGACAATGAGGAGGAATCATGCAAAACGTGACATGATCGATTCATTCTTTTCCGATAAAAATGAAAAATACATCACAAATTTTACCCCTTTCAACGAACAGAGTACTACTTAATGTTTTGTAAGATATCTCACTTTTTTCTGGAAATAAAATTCTGGGTAAAAACAACAGAAGAACTCAATTTATGCCAAGTGGACATGTCACCTTTCCAATGTTTACAATGACAGTTACTGTGCCAGGGACGGGTCTCTGTGACAGCCAAGTGTCTACTTCCGCTGGACTGACGCGTTTCCTTTGACAGTCTTGAAGGGCTTGGACGGAAGTGAACGGGACGTGCAAGTTGTCCAGGAGGTCAGACTACCTACGACAGAAAAAATGACACCGAAGCCGAAAAATAAACGTGATAAGAACGGAAGATAAAAGTTTTGAGTTTGAGTTTTTTTGACAGATTGAATTTGATATAAAGATAAACGACATCTTGTAAATCTGCCTCTGCATGGATGAAGTTGGTGTAATGTAATGCAATGCAACTGGCATTCACAAGAAAACAGTCGACTTTGCTCGGAGCTTATTGATCCCTAACCTGATATGAAAATTGAAGAGTACCTGACAATTGGGACAGAGCATTCGGGTCTGTTTTTCGTGGTGTCCGCATGATTTAAATCAACCTCAGTTGCTTGACGGTCTGCCAGGTACTTCAATAAACGTCTCTTCAGATGAAACAGAATGGTTCCTTCAAAAAGTGTCCGAAATGTAGTATATTGTCCAAACATTCGCAACAAAACTTAAAACGAAAGTTTATGCTTGCACGTAAAAGGGAAGAATGCTGAGATTACAACTTGAAAGTAGATATACTATACTTGTTTTTTTTTCTAACGTGGCATCTGTGGGTAGTATCTACAAGATCGAATTCGGCACTTTTTGCGTCATTTTCAGACCGGTCTCTAGAGTCGCTTGATTTGCAGCACTGCTTGATACGGTCGCGATCATGCGACAACTTACGTCAGGACCAAGAAAGACGCAAAAAGTCGTTCCGAATTACAACTTGGAGATACTACTTTCAGTTGCCACATTAAAGAAAAGAAAGAAGTATAAGCGGCGTCTCCCAGACTGAAAAACACAGTATTTACTTCTATAATTTAATAATATTGCGTTTGGGGACGAAGGATTCTTTTTTTTTTCAAAATTAAGGCATAGCCAATTTCCTCTTCCGTAATCATATCAAGAGTCTGTTACAATAATGGACCCAGACATCCCAGGCATTCCGTAATTGCGTTGTCCGCTGAACGAGAGCAAATAACGATATAATAGCAATGATGGATATAATAGCAAATATGGATCTAATTAGTGGAAAGTGGCGGAGAATTTTATTTTACTGACTCTTCTACAAACCACATTAATATTGGATTTTGGAACAAACGGTATTTTCCTGGAATACGGGCGAGAATCGAACCCAAGCCTCCACGCGTGGGAAACGGTCAATGAACTAACGATTCGCTCATCAAAGCACGATGTAAATAAATTATGTGCACATGCAAACAAAGTCATTCTTTTTCGTTGGAAATGAACTGGTGGATTTATTTCGCACCGAAAAATCACGGTCGCGGAGTCTCCAAAATGCAGAGCGCGTACCACCTGTTAAAAAGACTATGGTGCTACAGCAGGGTATCCTGCTTCCAATGACTCGAATATGATGGTAATGTTATTTGTGCAGTCGCACAATTTAGCTGTCTCTGTGGCGCAGGGTCTTGAAGCTAAGGCCATGTATGCTTATATCCATGTATGTACGTGCGTGATTGATTGACTGATTAGTGATTCCGGGCGCGACAACTACTAAGGTCATTGGTGCTGTAAGAGAAGTGCATGTTTTTATTGGGGGTGGCGGCGATGATCTTCCTCCGCTGATTAACGAGATTCGGTTGGTTGGATCATGGTTCCTCACTGAATATCATCCTATCTGAAATCGCTTCACTCTCAACGTCATTCACCCTTCATGATCACATCCTGGATCATTCATTGAGTGGAAGGCACTGAGAAACCACCACCATGTTCACGTTCCCGGGCAAGGGGAGTACATAGACACAAATCTCTACTCTCGTCAGCATTAATTATCATTACTAATTTTAAGGGGCCATGCAAAAATTACATTCTCAATTTGGAGCTTAAAATGTTTAAATAACTTGTAACACTTGCACTAACCGTCACCTGAGCTGCACGTTCTTTTTCGATTTCATTATGCTCTTTCTTAGATAAACAGAAATTACTTCAATAAAAAAATTGGGTGGAATTTCATACAGCATTTAACGAATTTTGCAAATTTAATATGAATTAAAAAAATTTGCAAATGTGAACAACTCACATGCATATTATGAATTTTAACATTCATGTCTGGGCTGAACTTATTATTATCGTAGAGATGAGGCGCGAATTGTATTTTTTCAACCCCATCCCCACCCCTTCGTACGCGTCTGTCACCGTTGTAGAAACTCTCTCTCTCTCTCCGTAAAAAGCAAACGTAATTTTGAAATGGATTCTAAGTTAAACACCACAAAGTCAATGTAATTAGAAGTAAAGCGTTATTTATCGTCTGCGTTAGTGTACAGGTTTCCGTTTAAACTTCATATGTTGAGAAGTCCTGTCTTCAACACACCTATAATTATGGATTTTAAACACATAGGAGGTTATAGTTCGGACGATGCTGTTGCTTGAGGTTTATAGAGGCTCTCAGGGATCGTTTGTGAGGTGTAAAACCATCAGGTTCAGGGGGATGCGAGAACTCTTCCATAATATAGAGCTGCTGAAATACCAGAATTGGGGTCAGATTGCCCGTGGTGCTGCAGTAGCATTGCTGCAGTAGCCAGTGGGCCAACACTAAACTACGACCGATCGCGCCCGAGCGTATCCCTCCCTTCTACCTCCATCGGACTAAAAATAATCAGCAAGCCACACCGGTAGCTCGGAGATAAGCATGGGGGAAGGGCATGTCTCTAATGGGCTGCCTACTTGAGGAGTCCTTCAGTGCAACGGGACACGAACCCCACACAAGTCTACTCCCATCCTCAGGATCGGGTGACGTCCGACTCATTCCCCAATCCCAAACGGCTCATTCCCCAGTCATGTCGTAGAAAGCCTCCGAAAGTACTGTGACTACGCGATAACTGGTCATTTCAATGTTATATCTTTGTTATGAACAGACACTCAACTTTTAGCCAAATGCCTAAAATCAGACAATATTATAAACACTTTCCATGACTGTATGATATTACAAGAACAACATTTACACCTAAAAAATGGACATTTCCCCATTAGAGTCTAAAAATGCCTATCCGTTCTCTAATAATCCTATTTTGGAATGATTTAATTATTTTGGCTTTTTACAAGCTTGTTTCGGCATCGAAACATTTCCAGGACATACACTGGCCAACACTTACATCAGGCAGATCAGAGCATAAACTGATATCCCTCCAGTGCTTCTTACCGGGAGGTTCTAAGGCTAGATTTCCGACGGTAGCAGAATTTTTTACACTAGCTAGATCGCTAGGTCGAAAACAGCCACTGAGTGGAGGAGAATTCTAGCGGCCGGGTGCTCTCATCAGTAGTTTCCGTGGGGGTCTCCGATCAATATCAGGCGAACGCCCGAGCAACCAGCATACCCGAACAAACGGGTCACGGACCGCAAGCGATCTTTCCTTCCTCTTCCATGCCCTACTCTCACACCTTTCTCTCTTTCACACAGACACAATTACAGGCAATCAATGCACACATTACCATACATGTCGGGGATTAGAAAAAGTCCCGGCTGGGGAGATGCCCGCTGGTGGGAGGTACCTGGTAGGGGAAATCCCCGCAAGTAGACGTGAAGGTCGGCACCGCATTTCACCATCCAGTGGGGGAAGAGCACCGCTATCTCCAGAGATAAAACATGCACTATGCTTGCGGGTCTATACTAACAGTTGAAGCGCCTGGAAACGAAATAGTCAGTCAATCCAGGAGATAAAAGATAGTATTCATGTTCTTCGAAAATCATGTAAAGCAGATTCAGCGCTTCTTATCCCTAGCGATGGTCTCAAATTACAAAGCAGTTTATTCGGTTAGGATTACTTCGTAGAAATGGAGTTGAACAATTACTATGCTAACCTCGAAGTGCCACAAAATTCGATCAATCAATCTACCAATTTACACCTTCCTCTCAGTTTGCGAGCGAGTTTTACTGTGAGTGGGTCATATTAAGTTGGAGACAAAAATTAACTAGTGGTGCTAAAACAATACGTACTTTCTCGCCCGTACTTTCACGCAAAATTACGCAAAAGTACTCAAATTCTAAAATTGTACCTGTGCTTATTTGAAAATCTATCTCTAAGGAACAGATTTCACATTAAGGAGGAAAAATCTCTATTTTCATAACTTTAGTAGTAAGAAGAGGCCGAAAAAGCTTGAATGTTGCTAGTTTCGAAAAATCAGAGTTTTCAACAATCGTGACATCTGCATCATTCTTTTAAACGTTTTTCGTAGTATCCAAAAACATAACCTAATCAAAAACGATAGAGCCATTTTTTTTTAACTTTTAAAATATATCCCGGGGGTTTCATGTAAAGTACCCCCAAAATTAAAATATCGGTTTCAAATTCAACGGGCCAAGACATCAGCCAGATATATTGGGATATATCAGTTTGAAGTAAATCGGCTGAACGGTTTAGAGGGACAGAGAGAATCGGCTACACCACGTGCTAGAGAATTTTTTCTAAATTTAGCAACTGAATTTATCCACTTTTTCGTTTGCAGGGCCCTGTAATAAGAGTTTTTGCCGAAAATTCCCCGTTTCTCATGCATTTCTCTCTGCGACGTAAGTAATAGCGAGAAACTAAAAGTTATATATGTGTTCTTATCCGACATTATTAGAAATAGCAAATTAGATTGGGAAGAAAAATTATAAAAGAGTTAACAAAAGTGCCAATAATGTGTCTTGAAGTAAAATGAAACGTATAATGCAATGTTATTTTGAAGAGCAATTATGTGTGAATATAAATTTTGGTCGTTACACTATTATTTATCCTTTTACAAGTGCCGCGTCCAGCATGCCGTCTCAACAGCTGTAGGTGGCGTTGGCCCCTTCCTGACAGTCGCCGCCGTTTCCGCTTTCGCTTCGAGCCACGCACTATCGATTGTCAATGGCACACGTGGCAGCGCACTTCCTTGTTCACGGTGGGTCGAGATGCCACACAAAACCATTTCCGCCTCTTAATGTGACTTTGGAAGTATCGAACGCAAAACAGGCTTCCGCCTACTGATAGGTATCAATTAGAAGATGGCCCTTTTTTGGCTGCCGTCAGTTGTCCACTACAATGTAGTTGTCCACTACGATCTAGTTCTATTCCACTGCGGTGTAATTAATTAAGACTATTAATCATTGTCATTTTTAGGGAATGGAATGGAATGTCATTTTTTTTAGATGTGTGGTTCTGAAAGATGTGATCTATATGTTCACCCTACATTGTAACGAAATGACGGCTATTCATATTTTTGCTGCGTAGAAGAAGGAGGAAGATTATGCCACTAAGACCTACCCTTTTCTGGGAGAGTGATCATTGCGATGATGTAATTTAACATCCACAGAATGAAATATGTTATGGTGATTGAACAGGTAATGATGAAAGCTCAGTGACAACAACTGTGGACAGGAATCAAGTCCCTATGGTGGCGGATTTTCGACACTAACTAGACAGCTAGTACCGAATTCTAACTACCGATGTCTGAAGGTGTACTCTCGCAGCTGACTCACCTGATCGATAAGTTTCCGGGGTTCTTTGTTCAATCCCAGGAGCATGCAGAACGAAACGTACAGGAACCACGTGCGATGTTTCTTTCTACACCCATGATACCATCTCTCCCATTAAACACGCTCAACTACACTTTCATTTCACTACACCACAACATATGTCGGGAGACTAGACGACCGCTTAGAGCTTGTCCCAGCTAGGCCGGTGTCGCCCTGGGGTAATATCCCTAGAGAGAGAGTTTTTTGACTGATTAGTAATTCCTTGCACGACAACGATTAAGATAATTATTTCCGTAAGTGGAGTGCGTGTTTTAATTACAGGTGTGAGTGATCGTCCCCCGCTGGCTGGCGAGATCCGGCACCGACCTGTGTTGGGTTGGGGGATTTTCCCTAACCAGGTATCTCCAACCAGAGGTACACCGCACCAGTCGGGCAAGCTCTAAGCGCCAGACTGTACTCCTGACCGGACTGATAGTGGGGTGCATATGAGTGTATGTGTGTGTCTGTAAGGGTTGAGGATAGGGCAAAGATGATGAAGGAAAGATCGCGAGCGGTCCATGACCCGTTAGGGTACTGCTCCGGCACTCACCTGGTTGATCGGAGAAGCCACGGAATACTACCGATCAGCGCAGCCGGCCGCGAGAATTCTGTCAGACAGCAGCGGCTGAACTCGACCTAGCTAGCGTAGAAAATCGTGCCTCATCGGGACTCGAACCCACGACCTCTCGGTCAGAGGTGAAGTAACATCAGTTGATGTGCAGACGGCAGAAATATCAGTTGATGTGCAGACGGCAGAAATATCAGTTGATGTGCAGACGGCAGACACATCAGTTGATGTGCAGACGGCAGACACATCAGTTGAAGTGCAGACGGCAGAGACATCAGTTGAAGTGCAGACGGCAGAGACATCAGTTGAAGTGCAGACTGCAGTGACATCAGTTGATGCCTTGAGCCAACTTCGTCGGTTGGAAGAAGGGGAAACCCCGCTAGCGAACGAGTAAGTTGGGGCTGCGCATCACGTTCATGCGTGGAAGGAATGCTGTCGCCTCCCGGATATAACTTGCACAACACGTACGGGCCTAATGATCACAGCAGCTGACGTGTCGAGAAAAACAATCAATCAATAGATCCGCCGCACAAATTATTGATGAAGAGAGATGCATAATGATATTTGAGGCGGTGTGACGTAGCTACGACTTAAACAATGAAACCAGTTGAGAGAACTCTTTGGCAACAACCGTTGCTGCTCGAGTGTTGACAGTGCGAACCCCGTGTGGTCTACAACACCACGCGTTGCTTGTATTTTCAGGGGCCTATGTACCCCGGGGTAGGCACCTATGCCTTATTGCCTTTATCCTCACCCCACCCCCCCGCCGACGCGAAAGTATGCCGACAGGCTGACATTTGGATCCAGCCGGAACCCGGTTTCACCTCACGGCACCCTCCCCATACGATGCCTGGGCAAGGGCCGCCCTGGCAGCTCAGTGCTCCTAGCTATCCAAGCTAGTACCGGAGTCACAGCAATGCGCTACTCACATGCGCCGGGAACATGTTCCTTCCTCTTTGCTCAGAGTATTGGGCCACTGCCTCGATGAAGCTGAGAGCCCAACTGGGAGTCACCCGACCTAAGGTTAGAGCGGCTCGAAGCTCCCGTCCTGTCTCCCCACTGCCTACATCGCTAGGCTATCGACGTGGGTTTCGCCGAAACCTGGGCAACCTGACGGGTGGTATGTTTTCCCACCGGACTTCTATATGTAGGATCCTGAGTTCTCCGAAAAGCATCCTTCACCCAATCCTGCCCAAAGGTCGTCGCGGAACTTAACCGGGCAGACACGGATACGAGGAGCTTAGCAACGATTTATCAGTGCCTGCACCGTAAAGCTAACGACGTGAGCAACGCCGCGAGACTCAGGGTCCCGGTGGTCGTCTACGACACTCCTCCAGATATCACGACAACCTCCGCCATCGTGATCCCCCCCTCCCCGCGGAGGGAATCTCGACAGCGGCAGATTTACAACACTAGCTGTAGCTCTCGGTATAATTCAACCCCAGTCTGGAGGACAATTCTCGAGGCGCCGGACTGGATAGCCGAGGTCTGTGAGGCTGAAGAGCTGTAGCTGGCTCGTGCCTGAAGGGTCGTGGGTGTGAATCCCTTCCGGGACATTGACATTTGTGTGCGCATTCCGTTACCGTTAGCATTAGCCCCAATGTTACAGTGGACGATACATGTCCTTAGTAGTTGAAATACCTTAGTAGTTGAACCTTAATAAATCTCGAAGCCTGCTGCTGCGATCAGAAGTATTCCATGGTTTCTCTGAGCATTACCAGGGGAAAGCTGGCACAGTACAGTATTCTAAGAACCAAGAATTTCGCGAGATCTTTCCTTTCTCATCCTGAACCCTTCCTCTTCTCTTACATATACACATTCCCTACGTATATCAGGAGAGCACGTGGTGAAACCATCCTTGTTTTATGGGGGTCGCGACTCTACAGCCTTCGCCTTTGCCTACTTGGCAACTGCTTCAACTTCCTGTGCCACCGAGGCCGACCTTCGTGACGTGACAAGTGACAAGCGTTTTGCAAGTTCCCGAAAGAAAATTCCGAGGAAGAAGGATGCCGCATGGACACGATGAAGGTACAAAGATGCTGAAAAAAATGATTATAAAACGTGAGATATAGTAAAAAGAAATATAATTCATATTATGTTTCTCAGTTGGCCAAAATTAATAGAAGAAAAAGAAGAATAAACAAAGAAAGAAGAAAAGGGATTTCATTACAAAAGAAAATGTCAAGAAATATATATTATATATAATTTTCAGAAATAAACGGCGTTCTGTGTGCCATGCAACTGAAATCTCAAAGTCGTATTTCCACGTCAGAGAGAAATGTTTGCAAATGACATATACGTATTCTTCCACTTGATTGGTGTCTTTTGAACTCTCAACGCATGCCCTTGGTTTCGAGGTCAGAGAGATCCACGAAGTTAAAGACGAAATATCTGAATATGGATTCGGTCATTGGATGAATTTAAAGGAAATTTTAATATAAAAAATTATGAATTTGTAATTGGAAATTGTTATGATATTAAATGGAAAAAAGTTTTTTGTAAATAAATAGTGGTATTGTTGAGTTTATTGTATTTCTGTTTATGTTTTATTTTATATAAATCGATTTAAGAAAACAATGGTTTTTCATGTCTGCTTTATCATTGCGGTAAGATATCCCAGCAGCATCACTGGGTGAATAAGTCATAATTTATTGATCAATTCCCCTTAGTTTAGACATTATAGAAATTTAGTAGAGATTACCATCATTAATCAGAGGATTTTTAACGCATTTATCAAGGGCTTATTGAGAGCATTTATTATACGTTTCGTGTTACAATCGTGAGGTTACCAACATCAGTAGAGAGAATACTATATTTCGAAAACAAAATGCAAACGTCAGCTGTTCAAACGTGAATACATTTTTCATGTCTATACGCCCGTAAACAAAAAAGTAAAAATACAGAAATCATCGCACAATAAAGACACAAAGGCACCAAAAACCAAAAGGAATGCCAATAAGCACCAATGACAACACTTACCGCGAAACTTAACTTTCGGCCCCTGTAAGAGCTAGAAGGAAGATAAGTTCTATTTTATCCACATTGCACAATCCTCTTGTGATTTAATGCACAACGAGATACCCCGAGTGAAGTATTGTTTCGTCATTTTCGCAACAAAACGAAGATGCACCAACAATCGCGCATCGTCATTCATCCGTTTATTCCTGCTTTCTGTTGAAGGACGTTTCACTCTTTTTAAAGTGTTATTCCATGAACTTGTTCTTCAACGCATTCGTGGATACGTGGGCGTTTAATGTAGACGATTGCAATCCAGCTGCGGCTATTCAGAGAAAATAGGTGAAGTGACGCTTCTTCAATTATTTATATAAGAATTATATCGTCGTAGTAACCACAATAAGTCGTATTATCGTCGTCGAAAAAATTAACTTTTTCGTTTATGACACCATTGTGATCAATCAAGAGAACTGCAGCAGTTGCAATAGGTGTCAAAACACGACGGACTAATGAAAAACCGAATATATGATTTTACATTTGTGAAAGCGACTGTCAAAAAGGAGAGGTAGAGAACATTCCTCCTGGAAACTTCAGTTGATTTAACATACAAATTATTGCGGTTACCACGACGATATATTAAATTTATTTTCCTCATCACATAATACGTATATGTTGTTTTTAATACAAACATAAGGGTGTTTTTGAAAGGCACGCGCGCGCCACTCTACTGAGCAATCAAAACTCATGAAGGCACCGGATAAGACCGCCACAGACCACTCCGGCCGATGAAGCGAAGTAGACCACGCACATCAACACTTGTCAGGAATTCTACACCTTGCTTCCCACCGTTTGATAAATCGTACATCGAACATTTCAATGAATTTGAACTAACTTTCAAAAAATTGTATACAAAATTTCATTAAGAACCCTTCGATAACGCTCCTGTGAATTTTTTTCAAAATCCGAGAACATTTTTAATTGAAAGATATAATGGGTTGTGCCTGAACCTCCAGGGTGTGACTTGTCCCAGAGGTTGTCATGACATCCATGACGTCACCACTGATTCGAAATCGTGGACTCCACACCGCTGCTCGTGCTAGTGAAGTACAGGCTAAAGAAATACGATTCTTCTTCTAGTATGAAATTCGTTCGTATCCCACTTCTGTAAAAGGTAATGCTATGGTGTTTCAAATATGAATCATGTATGTTATATGGTGTGTATTTAATTAAAAACACCATTTTCACGTTGAAAATATGAAGATGAAGATGTATTAAGTTGTAGGCGTCTTATTATACCTCTCTAAATATCTAGAACAAAAGTTAAACACTTAGACAAAAACACAACCTTAGTTTCAAACGGTTATGATTTAAGGAATTCCGCAGTTCTGTTCCTCTCCAATTCCACAGAAACTGTTTTGTTTCACATGCTCGGTTTTTATCAATAAAAGCAACGTTTGGAACTGAAAAGCATTTGCCGCTCTGATGAGTTCTACTCAAACGTTGAGTAAATACCCAAATTCGCATGATAACACCCACGTGATGAAAATACGTAGATGAGCATATAAAATGCTTATAAAATGAATTAATCGAGTGCAATTCAGACTGCATGAATGATTTTATACAAACAGAATAGGCAACATCTGATATTTAGATAGATAATACGACACGTACGTAGGATATACGGGTGCCACAGTGTTTCTCTGAGGAATGTTGTAATTCAGAATAAACTTCTTTTGCAGTAAATAAGGAAACAGGTGATTGAAGGCATCACAAACAAGATCGCAGCCTTAAAAGATCGATTTGGGGCACAAGAAATAAGTGATTTCAATGATTAACATATGTGTGTATAAATATACATTTCCTTTAGCTCTTCACCTAACTTCACAGTCATTAGCCACCACTGTTGTAATCTATAGTACAGCATGGTCTGCGTAACAGAGTACATGATTATGACAGCTAGTATTGCCACCTGCAACACATTTCATAGATAGTGGTATTCATTTGCCAATTTAATTAAGGGAATGCTGATTATAACTATTTTTATTAAAAGGTTTTTAAAGCTGAACTTTGAGACCTCCTTGATTTACGAAGTCCGAGGCGCGCACCTCAAGCATCTGTTCGGAAAAACATTTTTGCAATTGACATTTTCAATCTGTGATAGTAGTTTATTGTGAAATTTTTATTGAGGGGGAAATACCGATTAATGTGAACTCCATCAAGATTATTTTGTATGATTGGGATCTTGTTGCTTGATTGATTACTGATTCCGGGCGCGTCAACTGCTGAGTCAAGTGGTCCCGTAAGTACAGTGTATGTTTTAATCGCGGGAAGTGGCGATGATCTTCCCCCGTAGGCAGGCGAGGTCCGACGCCGCTCTACGCCGATATGAGGGGAATTTTCCCCAACCAGTAATCCCCCACTAGCAAAGCATCGCCCCAGCCGGGGCAAGCTGTAAGTATTGTGTGGTTCCCCCAAGTGTGATAGTGTTGTGCATGTAATTGTGGGTCTGTAAGTAAGGTAGACAGAAAGGGGACGGAAAGATCGCGTGCGGTCCGTGGTCCCTTTGATAGGAAACTGCTGCGGCATTCGCCTGGTATTGATCAAAGAAACCACGTAAAACTACCGATCAGAGCAGACGTCCTCTAGAATTCTTCTCTACACAGCGGCTGAATCCGAATTAGCTGACAAGCGGGAAAATCTTGCCACAGTCGGGAACTGAACCCGAGGATCTCCCGGTTAGAAACACTGCATGACATCAGTTGATACCCCGATCCATCTTTTCGTGTATATCGGGTTTTCTAAAAGAAGTGTTGAGAGTATGAGTAGGGATTTTTTGAAGTATTTCTTAAAATAATAATATGTAATGCAACTAATTGACAATCTTAAGCATTGTGGCATTAATCCGTTTTGAAAACGAGCGACGTTAGGCAACGAAGGAAGTTTTAAAATTTGTACAAAAGCAATAAAGCAACATTATAAACGAGTTGTAGACGGTATTTTTAAAACAGATTTGTAAGAGAGTTAAAGTTAACTTTTTAAGGAACGTTATTAAGATGTAACACGTATTTGACAATTGTGCGAAAAAACGATGCCCGGCCGTGCGGCTTATACTCATCAAATCACGATTCGCACGTGGCGATTCCGTCGTCTGTGCAATTTTGCTCTACTGTCTCACGATTCTTTTGCTGCGATTGGCTAAATGTTAACGACGCAATTATTCATGCCATTACCGGCTAATTATAATCTGTGCCATTTTATGAACAATTTCATGCAACGAAAATTCTCGTTTATATTACTGGAATAAAAAAATATTATGCTACTGCATTGCATCTGGTTATTATAGTGGGGTGTATACAGATAATTGTTATTTCTGTGCCAACATTTTTGAAAACTATATTAATTCAGTAGTTTATAGGTAATTGTTACGATTCCAAAGATTCACCAAATTTTGCGCATAATTAACTCTTGAAAAAAGTGAAGTAACTTCCAAACTTTGAAGTATTTTTTAGAAGTGAACGGAATATCATTTTTCTTTATAAACTCTGGGAATTTTCATTTGGCTAGTTTCCACTGAAAGTGCTAATAAAGACGTGACGTCAAGACGCAAAACGTATTGGTCAACAGAAACTGAATAAATCATTGCAGTAAAGAGTTCACTAATGAATAATAAAGAAGCAAGAAAGAGCACCTCACAATGTTGAAATTATGGCGTTTTAAGCAGGAGCCTGTCTAAACTAAGGGTCACGCTTAATAGACTATGACGTAAGGCAGAATATAAGATAATTGAAAAAGGTCGTCATTTATTCCTTGAAAGGTTTATTCTTTGAAGCCAGCCACTGATGTAGATAATGCCACTTTTATTAAACCCATGACCTCGTGAACGTCAATACGTGGCAGAAATTTTGTTCAGTGCTGAAGTTTATGAAATGCTCGTCTCAATTATCATTATGGACGACGATATAACTTTGAATATACACAAATTCTAGATTGTAAGGATTGTAAGATGTATTATACACACAACGCCGATAAAATTTTAAATTATTAAATTTTTTAAAAAAGTTGTTTTTTTTCGATATTCCATGTGGTAATTTATTAAATATGTGAGATATCTATGGTCACTTGTCTACACAATATGTACATGCGCATGTAGAAATCGGTACTTTAAATTCTACAAATAGTTACATATTTGCATTTTTTTAAAATTTTCAGTTTCATAATTTAAATACAGAAACAAACTAAGCTAGCGACATAAACAAAGCTAGAAAATACTAATACTGATTATTAAGAGATGTACTTATTTCACATCACAATTTAGTAAATCTTTCAAGAGATATCGAAAATGTAATAGTAGATCTCTCCCGGAGCCATTAAAATCGTTCGTGACCCCGTGCCCTAGTGAAACGAATCATGAATTCTTTAACGAGTTCCTGCCACGCTCAACATTAAGAAAAAATACACTCACGAATTTTTGAAAGATAATTCATTAAATGCATTAATACTGAGTTAAGGATTATTATTATTATCATAATAATAATAATAATAATAATAATAATAATAATAATAATAATAATAATAATAATAATTATTATTATTATTATTATTATTATTACTTCCAAAAGTGTCCTGATTTCCTTGTATGTACACCGAGTGAAGTTATCGGTTTGGTACAATAGAAGCGGTCAGTAAGAGATAAACACAAGCCTATAAGATATTGAATTACGAGATACAGCTCATTTAATATTTGAAAACTTCATGGAGATCAATGGAAGGCCAATACAGTAGGTATTGTCCTTCCATATAGCGACAAAGAGGATACCTGTAAAATTTAATGTGAAGAGGAATGTTCAGGAAGAATCGTGGCATGGTCAACTTGAAAATCAGAAAAATTGTGACTTACGCCTATCTCCCACTGAAGCTTTCAATTTATAAGACATCGACACAAATTCCCGTAAATTTTGTGAAGTTTGAGAAGGCCTTACCTCCTAAAGCACAAAAAACCCACCTCCGAAATATTCTTAAAGCACCGTGGTTTATTTCTAACAAACAAATTCAATATGTGTTATGTATGCTTACTATTCAAATTGTTTCTGCAAATATCGGCAAAATTCTTTTGCAAAATTAATAATATTGCAACTGTTATGCATTTACAACTAGTCAAACACAATCCTCATCGAAATCTACTCAAACGCAAATTACCAAGACAATTCTTTGACCCTCCGTCCCTTTCTCTCTTTATTACATTTCCAACTACTTTCTTCTACTAGTAATACTTCTAATAGTCCGTCATGACGAGTGAACTTGTCTTATAAACGTCCCAAATCTAAATAAATCTATAAACAATATAGTTCATAATCTGCTTCAGAAACAATTACTACTTTAAATAATCTGAAACTGCCCTTGCATTGTTCTACGTTTGCGAAGCCGCGGAGGAGGCCTAGTCACGTTTTCGCTCCGCAACATTGGGACGCGCGGGTCGATGGCAGGCGGGCGGGGTGGGGCGGGGCGGAATGGGGGCGAGGCGGGCTGCCAGCTGCGGGCAGCACTTCCAAGAGGCTGCCGATGAGGAACGACGGCTGCGGGCGGCCGCTTCCAGCCAGACGCGCTTCCAGGGAGCGCGCCCGCACTGCGCGTGCTTGCAGGTGCCAGCGGCGCCTTCGCCAACTTCGCCACGCCCTCCACACAGTTACGTGTGCAGCATAGGGTCTAATGGATCAGGGATACCATGGGAGAGGGGGTACCATACCTAATTTGGGAGCTCAATTTGCAGGAGGAGACCTAAAGTTTATTCAATTAAGTAAACATGAAATAAAATAATTAATTCAGAGCGGTTAAATCTCGGGAGGAGTTGATTGATTGATTGATTCGTGATTTCGGACTCGTCAACGGCCAATGTCATTAGTCCCGTAAGTGTGGTGCATTTTTTTCCTCGGAAGGTGGCGGTGAGATCCGCTGAACTGCCGGATCCGGCACCGACCTACCTGTCGATTAGCGGGGATTTCCCCAATCAGGTATCTCCCACCAGCTGGGCACCACCTTGCCGTTGGGAGGTGTCGATACTCCTCCCCTAATGTTAAATGGACTGAGGTGCCACACGATAATTCTCGATAACAGTAAATTATACACTTTTATAAATTAATATTTGATGTTCAGCTTGCGCCCCCCCATTGGTGCTTGGAGTGCAAGAAAATATCTTACAATGCAAAAGAGTGGTAATACGGGGTTAACTCAGATTTGCAAGTATTGGAACAAGAGTTCACTTCTTTCAGTGGATGTCTCCATAGTTCATATTACTAAGTAAAGCCTATATCGTATGAGAAACAGTGAATTAGATACTTACTTGTCAAAGCTGTGCAGCTACGAGAGATATGCTTCAGCCCAAAAACGATATAAACGATCGGATGAGAACGAGCCGGAGAGAAGAAAATATATTAGATCTTCAGCTTCGACACCTTACGCACTAGGAAGCGAGTCGTATTCGCAAAAGTACCAGAAAGAAAACTTTGGTTGATTTGATAAAAGGATATTGACCACTTCATAAACGTAAACCTATTATAATATTTTATCATACCATCTAAAAGTATGTGAGTAGTAGTTGTGCACTCAATGCCAACGATATCACTTCTTTGTAGAAGGTACCTCCTGCCAGAATGCATTTTTGTTCTCTTCCCTCTAATAGTTCTACACTTCCTCTTATTTCATAATCCCTTCTGTGTTCTATATTCCTTGCTGCACAGATGAAACACGTTGCTTCAGCCTTCTATTGATACTTTGTTAGAATATGGCATGTAATATCTAACCCAAACCTTTAAAGTGCAAAGCACATGAAATACATGTATAAACAAAGAAATTCGGGGAGACTATGCAAACGGCAAATAAGAAGGAGGGTTTGGAAACGTGCCAGCTGGAAGGGACGAGCATCGATGGCGACAAGGGAATTCGAGAGTGAAAATGATATTATTTTGTTCTGATTTATCCTGCCGCCTTACTACACACACACACACACACACACACAAACACACACACAAACACACACACAAACACACACACACAAACACACACACACAAACACACACACACAAACACACACACACAAACACACACACACACAAACACACACACACAAACACACACACACAAAAACACACACACACAAAAACACACACACAAACACACACACACACACACACAAAAACACACACACACACAAACACACACACAAAAAAACACACACACACAAAAACACACACACACACAAAAACACACACACACAAAAACACACACACACAAAAACACACACACACACAAAAACACACACACACACAAAAACACACACACACACAAAAACACACACACACACACAAAACATACATACACACACACACAAAACACACACACACACAAAACACACACACACACAAAAACACACACACACAAAAACACACACACAAACACACACACACACAAAAACACACACACACACAAACACACACACACATACACATACACACACAACAGATTGCAGTTTATTGACACCCCGTAACAGAGCATCTTTCTTCCCACTGAGTAGTACGTCAAGGAATTAAGGCGCATTAATAAAGAAACTATAGAAAATTCACCAGATAGACGGAAAGTAGTGTTTCTACTTTGCAAATCATAATACCGTATAATTGACAATAATAAGCTTATTTTCTTCATGTAGCCGTCATAAATGTTTAATCAATATTCTGAATGCTGATGCTTTGATATTGCTGAAAATCAATGTGCTCAAATTGATGCAATCGAAGAGTAATGTCATTTCAAGAACCTGTAATAGTAATTGGTCGTCTTTGAAATTAGTCTCTCAAAATGGACAATTGAAAAAGTTGGCAGTTTTTTCTAGAAATTTTTCCATCTATTATTTTCACGTTGATAGCGAAACAGATTCAAAAGGGCTAGCAAAAGAAATGCAATCCAGGTTGGGTAACATCCGGAAATACGAGAAAAGAATGGATGCCTTCTCGTTCTCTATAGACACTTCCTTACATTCGCAATTTTAAAGAGAATAGTGTTGTAGTGGCATACACTTCCATTTCCACACTTATAAATTTACATTTGAGTAACGTGATAAATTATGTGAAATAATTCACCTCTATTACTGGTCACTATCAGGATTGAAAATTTCAGATATTGTTAAAATACTACATTATTTCACTATTAGACTTTCAAATACTTGCAATGGCAGATATATTCGAAACGGTAACTATTGAACAATATATGAACCATTTCCAATTTTCGACGAAAAAACAAAACATTAACAACTTCCATTTCAAAACTGAATTAACTATATTTTAGGAGCACAATACAAAAAAATAATGTTTACCTTACTTTGATATAACACTACAAGTCAACACGAACTAAAGAAAATTCAAATACAGCTCTTGGTAACGCTTGGTTGATACTCGTATTTCGCGGTGTTTCCCTAACTAGGTATCTCTCACCAGCATGGCACCGTTCCAGCTTGGACAAATTGTAAGCTCCCGAATGGTCTCCCGACATGCGTGGTAGTGTAGTGCATGTAAGTGTAAGTGTCCGTAAGTAAGGGTGACGATAGGACAAGGAAGGGGAAGGAAAAATCGCGCACGGTTCATGGCTCGTGTGTTAGGGTACTATTCCGGCATTTGCTTGTGATTGATCGGAGAAACCTCGAAAAACTACCGATCACAGCAACCGGCCGCTAGAATTCTCCTCCAGACAGGAGGAGAATTCTAGCGGCCGGCTATTTAGCTAACGTCAAAAATTCTATCACCGTCGGAACTCGAACGCTAGATCTTCCCGGTCAGAGGCACTGCGATGACATCATTGTAGGCCCTTAACCTCCTTTGGCGGTAGTTTTGGTTTGCATTTTTTGATGTTTATTGACGAATTTATTTGTAAAAAGTGTTGCAGTAAATATTTTTGATAAATCCACTCGTCGCTTCGCAATTCATGGATTTACCAAAACATTTCAGTGCTCTTGTGGTATTTATTTATGACAGGTATGTGAAGGTCGTGGGAAAGGTAACTAGCTCTCTAGAGTTCGCGGGCACTGCGTCCAGGAGAACAGGGACGAGGTTTAAAAGTAAGGATTGCACAAAATATTCCGGATGGCGGTGCGTCACTGAATACTTGACCCAAGACAGACTTTGGAGAAGACTTTAGTGTACACAGTTGACAGTTATGCCCTAAAGGAATTTTAATTACCATTTACTATTCTAAAGCAAAGAAATGATCTATTAAAATGAAATGCTTCAATCATATTTGATATTATCAATTGAGAGTAAAAGTAAACATTTAGAGTCAAAAACATCTTGAACTCGTAATCGCGTTTACTTAAGAATACAATAATTGCTTTAGCTTCGTACTTTCAGGTTAGGAGGTTAAAAAATGATGCTTGTCATTTAAAAGAACTATTCGCTCTTAAGAAATATTTATTTATTTTTTCAAATTATTGATATAACAAATAAGAGCATTATTTAATTAAATATAAAAAAACCGGAAACAAAAAAAGATTTGGCCATTGAAATATATTCCGCCTCTTGGCAACAATGTGAATAAAAGGCAGATTTTAAAAACAAAATAACTTAAAAGTAATAAGTAGACAAGTGTATAAACAAAAATTCATATCTCAGTTGTTTGAAAAAAATATCAGGCAAACACATTTGCGTATGAAAGCACTATTCTTCGTTACATATTGAGTACACTGCGCTCACATTCACCGCTTCAGCGGTACACTTCACGGATTTGGATGGGAAACGAGAGCGGAGTCAGGGGAAGTGGCCAGTGCTCGCAGAAGCGCCGCTCTTGCGGGCAAGCAGCTCGAGCGGGTTCAGTTTGACATGCCCTATTTATGACATATACAGGAACCACAGGTTTTTCACATTACTTCTTTCGTGACATTTTCAATTACTATTCATCCAAAGGCGAGGTAGCGCAGAACAAAACGCCCAGCGAAACAAAGGAGCGTGAATGGAACAGACTCAACAGCGGGATCGCGCGGCGTCTTCTGGCTCTCGCGGCGTCTGCGTCGCGTCCTTCCCGGAAATGCTGGAGCCCGACTCCACCGCAACAGGGGACGAGTAGCGTGGGTTCTTCTGGGAAGCGAATTTGGTCCGGGAGCATCGACTCTTGAGGACAATTCGCCTCCGAGAATGAAATACCTTTGAATTATTTTGCCAGTATGGAAACTTCTTTAGGAAGGGGAACCGGTGGAGAATTTTCTACACTCGCTAGGTAGCTAGGTCGAGTGTAGGAGCTAGGTAACGTGTAGATATAACGTGTATAAATAACATAGATGTAGCCAAGGTATTTGCAATCGGCCATGAAGCATGAACAAAAATCTACGTCACAGATTACTACCTACAACATTTACATATAAACAAAGAATGAATAAAACTAAATTGGGGAAGTAGCCTAAACGTTAATCTAGCTGACTTATGGAACAATATAAAATATTTATTGTGAATAAATTAAATGTTTTACATGTAAAACATTTAGTCTCAGGATTACGAATGTAAAAAAATGTAAACGTCAGTTGTGCTTACCACTTCTTAAACGTACTCTATAGCAAAACTGTGTCTGAAGTGACTAGTTCCCCTCTCCCCCAATATTTACACAAATTGTATTCTCTCTCATACCTGTCTTTTCTTTTAGTGGGAAGAAATGTTTTCATGACTTTGTCAGCTTCTAACATTTTATCCGCAATATGTTCAGTACCTTCCATTTGCAAATATTTCGTGAAAAAACAACAACAATGTAAGGCTCACTACAATAGGCCTTCTTCAGAAGCACATACATGTCATGAAATACATGTCTCGGGTGGAAAAGATGTGCTTGAATTTCTTAAAATTTGAATTATTCCTAAATGGAAACGAAAAAATATTGATCGTAACGTGTATAAAAGGGTATAATTGCACTCATGGTATATAAGCATTCATGCAATTAAACCCCTATTTATGCACTCGTTTCGTTAATTACCATATAATTATTATTATTACTAATAATATTACATAACTTGTTTCTTATTCTTATCATTACATTATTTTGTTATTCTTACTTCATAATGTTTGCAAATTTCATTTCTAGCGTCGTAATCACGTTATTGTTTACGTAACTTTTATGAATTATGCACCTCACGCAGGGTAAATACATCCCCGACCCGAAGGTTGAGGCCAATGACCGCAACCGCGATCGTTGCCGTTATAGGGATTCAAATGCAACCTCTTCGAAACACCCCATAGAGAACAACGTGAGATTGTCTTGTACACACAAGAGAAAAAAACTGTCTAGAACCCAAGCAGTCTGCATTTATTTGTTAAATTTTAAATAATGATCCTCGATATAATGGCCTCGATCACCCGGACTACACATTATACATTTTGAGTATTCCTTGTCAAGAACTAAAAGAAACGTAATAAGTGGCAAAACCAGTAATTGATTTTCGTAGGCAGCATAAATAACCATGTCGCGATATAAATAATATTATGAGACACGTGTGCCTCTTATTGCATATTGCAATCAGAAAATGAAAATATCCATGCCGTTGGCGGAATTCTAATACCCAACGCATATTTCCGTGACCCTCGACCGACAGCGCTGCCCTCTGTACTAATGACAAGGCGTATTATTCACATATATATATATATATATATATATATATATATATATATATATATATATATATATATATAAAATTTATTCATATTCACAGAGAGCCATCCGAGGGTTTTCTCTGAGAGGGCTGCAGGTGTAGGTGTCCAGCCGACCTGTTGTATTCTTATAAACAATATTTCATTTACGCTGAATATATACTTCGATTAAAGCATTAAGTCGTTTGATACATGGTCGGCTGTGACGTCTAATTCAATCGGGAGCTTGAACGTCACAATAGTGACGTCACTTCAGTGACGTTCAAGCTCCCGATTGGATGATATCGTCTCAGCTGTTAACGGACATAATGTTTTAATCAAAGTATAAAATGTATTTTTCTTTGTTAAATAACATTAATATTTATAACGTAAAAAACGTTATATCGAATGACTTTTGTTGGTATAGAAAATAAGTAAAAGCTATTTTTTATACATTATCATTGTCTTTTGGAGAGGGGGGCTGAAGTCTCCTGATGACCTTCCCCCTCCCGGGTGCGCCATTGTTCATTCATCAAGTTCCTCTTCGGTTATATTGCATTATAGTCTTGAATACGTGCTTTATTTATTTTTTCCACAAATTTCCCCTTGCCCTTTGCTACTTATTCAACACGCGAGGGAGATGCCTTACATCCGTCGCTGCTGCCCCTCGTACGTTATGCGCGGCGCGAGGGAGTAAACAAGGCTCCAAGGGCGAGGGCAACGGCCGCAAACACGCGCGCTCGTGAGGGGCGGTGGTGGTTCGACGCCGCGCCGCAGAGCGCGCCACGCTGCAAATTGGTTTCCTACAGAGCCCGAGCTTTTCACCGCGCTAAATTGCCTGGTCGAACGCACAATCCCTTCCGCCACGCTCCCGATATGTGAGGGTTTTCATTGTTTCCACTCCTGGTTTGCAAATTGTAATGAATGAATGAATGCCACAGCGAGTATTACGGGATGTTCTGTTATGACTGATGAATAGATTTAGGGTTAGAGAGGTATTATTCTTGGGTGGTTTTCAATGCATGTAGAAAATTTGTAGTGCATAAGTAAACTTTTACGGTCGCTGAAATTAAGCTGGCTGTGAGTTTCAAAGTATTTTAATTTTCTGTCCACGAGTAAACATCTGTTCGCAAAAAAATGAACAACAAATATTATCTTTTCGTGAAAATAAAATATTCATTGAAATTAAATGCCTCAATTAATATAAATTTTAATGTGTCGATTTTCATTTTTTTAACATACATTACGTGTTCAAAACAGTTCTGGGTCGATACCCATTTCATGCATGGATTTGGTTCCGCTTCCCGTGATGCGAATTCAAAACAAGCGGTCCGTTTTACCGCTTAATTTAACAGGTATATTACCATTGTTATTTTCCTGGAGTTTGAAGGCAAGCGTTTTCGCGAAAAACGACGTAATATACTAGTCATCATTTTAAGTCTTTCAAACCCCTTGTAATACTATAATTCCCCAAAATTTCCTTAGATCGGTATTTACTGTAGGTATATCAAGATCGCGGGATAGGTAAGTAGTGCATTAGAATTCGCGAGTGCTACTTCCCGAGCAACTGCTGCGAGATTTAAAAGTAAGGGTTGTAGAAATTGCCTCGGGGTCGCGGATACTTGGCTCAAGACAGACGTTTGGAGGGTCAATTGATAATTATTACCTCAAATATAGAGATATTAATTCCAATTTCCACCACTAAAGCAAATAAAATATCATTATTAATTCAGGATAGCGTAGGTATCAATCACAAAGCAATTTATTACAATAAAAATTTTAATAAACAGAAAACTCAGTCATAGACGTGTTTCGGGACAACTTCTTCCCATCATCAATGGCATTACAATAAAGAAAGTAAACGAACAAATTAGCGATTAAACCAAGAAATACCGAAAAATTACAAAGTTCAAATGAACACTTTAAAGTTTATATAAATAGAGTACATACCAATCAAACATGGATTAAATACGTAGTAGGTTCTAAGTTGCCGCCATCTTGTATCTCGTACGAAGTGCAAAGACAAACTGAGGGAAACTGAGAGAGGAAATAGAAGTGTGGGAAAAGCTAGTCAGTAAATACGTAAATAAGACTATTCATTGAAGCACATTAAGTTAGGGTTTTTGAATAATTTCAAAATTTTTTAAAATGTTCATTTTGTTGCATTAATTTACGAAGGGAAAAATTATGAAATGGGTATCAGGGTCGAAAGAGTGATTATCTTGAATTAGGTGGTTGGCAAATGTGGAATTTTCTAGTTTCAGTCTCCACGATCTGAGGTATTCATTGTGTGTCGAAGAAAACTTCGTACCTGTTTGTCCTACAAAAGCTCATTTACAATTGTTACATTTTAATAAATGAACTGTAGTTCTATTGTTAGAAAAACGTGTTTGAAGAGTATTATGAGTTTTACAAGCTACATTGATGTTATATTTGCTGAATACTTTTCCTATCTTTTTGGATATTGGTCCACAATAACGGATAATTATGATATTTTTATTTTACAAAAGAAATATTTTGAGGAAAGGCCTTACTTACTTCTGATTTAATTTCTTTTTATTTAATGAATGTCTTAATGATGGAAGTGTTGTATCCATTATTTTGATCAATTTGCCAAATAGTATTAACTTCTTCAATAACATCTGATTCTCGCATAGGAACGTTGAAAAATCTATGACTCCAAGAATGGAAAACAGAAAACTCATTTTGAATGATATGATTGAAATTAAAGGGGATGATCATAACTGTTAGGGTGGGTTTTCTAAACATTTTAAAATTATATTTATTTTGTATAGAAATTGTTAAGTTTAGGAAATTTAGGTTATGGTTCTGTTCTAATTCCATTGTGAAGGTTAAATTAGGGTGAAAAGAATTTAATAAAAATCATAAAATTGGTTCAATTGCTTGATCGTACCTATCCAAAGGCAAATAATGTTATCGACATATCTAAAATAATACTTAATATTCGAAAGCAAGGGGTTAGCATTGTTAAATAATATATCTTCAAATTCGTTAATAAAAATTCCAGCAAATAATGGAGAAATGTGAGAACCCATAGCCAGTCCATCGGATAGTTTGCAAATTTTGTCGTTGAATTTGAAATAATTTTGTTGGATACATAAATCTAGTAATGATTTGATTAAATCATTTTTACATTCTCAGAATATGTAGACTTCATTAATTTACATGACTGATTTATTGCATCATCGTTAGTTTCAATTGATTGGTTGATGTTTCCGGGCGCGTCACCTGCAAAGATCATTCGTCCCGTAAGTGTAGTGTATGATTTTCCTCGGGAGGTGGCTATGATCTTTCCCTGTTGGATGATGAGATCTGGTGCCGACCTAACGTCGACTAGCGGGGTTTCTCCAACCAGGTATCTCCCACCGGCGGGGCACCGCCCCAGCCGGGAGAAGCTCTAAGCTTCCAAACGGTCTCCCGCTATGTATGTTATTGTGAGTGTGTGTGGACAATAGAACAAGGAAGGGGAAGGGAAGATCGCGCGCGGTCCGTGTCCCATTTGTTAGCGTGGTGGTCCGGTATTCGCCTGGTGTTAATCGGAGAAACCGCGAAAAACTACCAATCAGATCAGCAAACTAGAATTCTCATCGAGACCGTGGTTCAATTCGACCTAGCGCTCTAGCTAGTGTCGAAAATCCTGCCACTGTTGGGACTCGAAGCTAGGACCTCCCGGTAAGAGACACTGCAGTGACATAAGTTGATGCTCTGGGCCACCTCTCTCGGTCATTAATTTCAAGATTTCATTATATTAGTTTTAAACTAGCTGTCTGTTAACCTTCGCGTTAGAATTTGTTTCTGACATTGAAAGAAGCCTCTGAGATGGCTCATGGGCAGCGTACTAACTTCCCGTGCTGTGGTCTCGGGCTCGATTCCCGTCAAGGCAAAAATAGTTGTAGCTTTCCTTTGAAATCGTCCCAGTTTCTGTAGCTGTGTGACGAAGAAACGCTCAAGCACGCGGATCTTGCTAGTTACGGTGAAGAGAATACGTCATGTTCGCCTCATGTCGCTCTTACTCGCAAGCATGGGAATTTAACTAGACCCAAGCATGGGGGACACCGGTAGCTGGCCGGCGAAGTCGGACTACCGACCCAATAACGCCAAATACGTACATACAATGAACGTAACATGTCGAATACCCCCTGAGCCCAGAAGTGAGTCGCGCATGCCATGGAAGGCAAGAGGCGAAAAGCAAAAGAAACAGCTCCCAGAAGCAAAGAGCCTTCCTGTGAAATATGCAAAAACCCCGAAGAAGAAGATTCCGCAGCTCGTCGCCGCCTTGTCAGCGGACGCTGGTTGTGGTCGCGCGCAGCTGCTGTAAGCTCTGTCACGCTTTCTGTCGCGCTCCCGTCATCGCGTGCGGCGTTCCTCCCGGTCGAATCACACATGTTTTTAATTATTCCAGTCATTGCGTGTTGTTTCTAATAATATATCATTTTTTATAATCATTATATATACAATAGAACCCTTCCGACCAGATCTCGTGATATTCGACTCTCTTTCCTTACTTATTTTCCAAATGCAATAATATTAAAAACGTCACTGATGTGAGTTATTTAGTTTTTTAATATTTAAAAGCCTTGATCAGAGTAACAAGCTTTCGCAACAGTTCGTCATGATAAAAACATGATAAAACAGATAAAAACAAGCCTAATAAAATGGAATATAATAAAAATCACGCCTGTAAATCAACTAGAAAACCCGTAGAGAATGTCGTTAAGAGTCTCAAAATATAACGATATAAATGTAAACGATCCGGCAGCAGTGGCTAGTCTCTTTTAACCAATACTTTTTCGAGAATTAAGCTGCCGATCTCACTAAGGGTCTTCAGCCACAAAATTCAAAAACAGACAGTCTCACTGAAAACCATATTATTGTAAAATGTTCTGTCTGAAACCTTTCTTCCCTATGAAATTCTCAAAATAATCGGTAAACTAAAAAATAAATATTCGTCCGGTTTAGATGAATTCCCAGATTCTTTGTTAAAGACTTGTGCGTATGCCATTATACACCCGTTAACTTACATATTTAATGCATCTTTATGCACTGGAACGTTTCCAGATATTTTCAAAACATCTAAAATTAAGCCGCTCTTAAAAAAAGGCAACAAAAATGAAATTCAAAATTATCGGCCCATCTCTCTTCTATCAGTTTTTTCAAAAATATTAGAGAGACTTTTTTACGTACGAATGGAAACCTTTCTCACTAAACACGACGCGCTTTCAGATTGCCAACATGATTTTAGAAAATCAAAATCAACGGAAACAGCTATATTTTCTTTTCTTAAAGATGTCGCCTCATCATTAGATCAAAACGAGGCACCTATTGGATTATTTTTAGACTGAAAAAGCTTTTATTATCATTTTGATCATGACATTTTTTACACAAATGTACCACTTTAATATGGAACCTGCGTGGTATTGCTCTAGATTGGTTATGTTCGTACCTTAAACAACGATCTCAGAAAGTTGAAATACCTTACTGGAATGATGGAACTTTACGTACGCACCTTTCCGACTCTTTGCCCGTTGCATGTGGAGTTCCTCAAGGATCGATTTTAGGCCCTATTCTGTTCCTACTTTACGTAAACGATATGCCCTCGACGATTCGAAACGGAAGAACGGTTCTCTTTGCGGATGATACGAATATCCTTTGCAATAAAGAAACCGTAAATAGTACAATATCAGATGTTTCAAACTGGTTCCGAAATAACAAATTAATAGTAAACGAAAAGAAAACGGTTTTAATGCAGTTTTCCATATCAAATAAACAATTCTGTGCTCCATTGAAAATGAACAGTGTACCATTGACTGATGTTAAGCAACAAAATTTTTAGGTCTCTCAATTCAGTCAAACCTTAAAATGAACGTCCATTTAAATGAATTGAACACAAAATTAAGTTCATTATGCTACGCGTTCAGAATTCTTGCAAATTCCAGTCAGCCTTCATACTGCTCGTTGTGTATACTTCGCGAATGTTCATTCCCGCCTGAGATATGGCATAATATTCTGGGGAAATACATCTTATAGCTCCCAGACTTTTAGATTACAAAAACGAATTGTACGAATAATAACCAAATCCCACCCACGTGACTCTTGTAAGCCTATCTTCATTAATCTAGGAATTCTACCATTACCGTGTCTTTTTATTTACGAATCAGTAGTTTTTGTAAAAAATGACTTGCTCAAGGGCGGGAATATTTTTTCAGAAAATGCCGAAGTCTATTACTATAACACTCGACGTAAAAATCATATTCATCAGGTGACAGTATCAACAGCTCATTACAAAAAATTCACATACAATACATGTACATTATTTTACAACACTTTGCCAGATGACATTAAACGATTAAATTCAATAGAAAAGCTTAAATCACAAGTGAAATCGTTTCTGCTGCATAACTGTTTCTATACAATTAGAGACTATACTGAGCATCACAAGAAAAGTAACATTAATTTTAACAATGATACATAATGCATTAATTACCATTTACCTGTATAAATGAGTATAAACAACCTGTAACAACTATTGTAACACAGCTTCTGGCCAATGACCCCTATCTCGACCAACAGGTTTTTCGTCCAGTTTCCCTGATGCATTGAGCAAATGCTGAGATGGCCCCTGTTTTGCTTCTGGACATAAATGTAACTTCATTTTCTGTGCACGTCTTCTAGAATTCAGTGGGAAATACAATTATTCAAATTATCGTTTCCACGTTGTCGCGGCAGGAAGTAATAAGAGCCAAAATTTATTGCTTATTTATCCTTGAAAATAGATCTTATTACATGGGAGTTTTTTTGTTTTTTTTTCTCCCTTTCAAAATTCAAAATTTAAGTAGTATATGATTTAGTGTAGGATCACAGAATTTGAAATGTACACAATTCACTTTTCTCCCCATAGCCCGTCATGCAGTTTTTAACTGTTTTTTGACGTAAAATAAATAAAATAAATATATAAATAAATAAATAAATAAATGATTACTTGTGTGGCGTACTGCTGTACAAATCGTTTGGGGAAGGCGTGAATTACTTTTCTCATGTAAATAGTTAATTTACATGGTATGATAACACAGTAAAATTTGAAGATATTGGTTAATTTTCGTGACATTTATCATCATGCCAAAGAGGAGTTTATACCAAAGAGACTGTGAATTAGAGCAAAAAGACAACTGCCAGTCTAGTATAAACAGAAAGTTATGCTCGATTCATTTTCAAGAAGAGGGTTTTGATAGAACTTCTTTACGATACGTAAGTGTGTGGAAACGCGCAGTTGCAACAAATTTAGCACCTTTTCTACCACACTTAAGAGAAGCAAATTGCGAAGAAATAATTCTTCACTAAAGATGTCTTCAAAAGGATAACTAACATTATTATCTTTTACGTCTTCTACAAAGAAACCCGAAAGTTTTGCACAATGTTGATATCAATTGTATTAGTGGCCTGTCTGCAAACTCCAAACTTTAGGACCCTGATCTTTTGACTTCGGATCAGAGCACGTAATGTTTGTGTAAGTAAATGGTGAAATAAAAAAGTAACAGTTCAGAAAAACAATGAGCTTGTTTTAAAATCACATAGATTGTATGGTAGCCAGACTTCAAATATTGTCGCAACACTAACTCTAAGAATATTTCGTAATAATTTGTGCACCACATTCAGAGTGGCAGAATTGTTAACTTTTTATTTATGTACTTACTTCTTGTGAGAGATCGTGTAAGAAATCACAAAGGTAGAAGAAGCACATTTAGCAATGTAGTATTCTTGACGTTTTAAGTTAAAGGTTATTTTGGTTTTCATGCACTGAAATTACTTTACGGTGACCCCACAATTTGTTATGAAACTTCTCCATTTTAGTTATTATACTCTTCAATATTCCTAAGATTATTAAATTCCATTGAAAAATTAGCACTACCCATTTATTATCGTGTTTGACACGATTTTTAAGCACACCAACATGGCGGACTGTCTTCACTTGCAGAACGTAGGTTCGAACATAGGAGAGGTTGGTAATGCCAGCTCCATGTACTCATAGTTCCATGATACGATCATACCAGTTGATGGACGTGTTCTCCCCTTCACTTGTGTCCTGGTGATCTAGTTCCTATAAACATAAATTGAAGTTTTAATAGGAGCCCCTAATTCTGCTAGAGTCGGAGAAATTTTCCAGACGCACGTCACTTCCATGTCTTTCCTTCCGTCCCTCCTCCCCACTGGCCTCCATTATCCCCAACCCCTCCTCCATCTATCCATCCGTGCATCGTTACCTCCACCCATTAAATGGATCGTTAAATCTTCACATACTTTGAATTTGGATTTATTGCATAAAATATTTTTAAATTTAATTAATTAAATATGTACTACCTTCCTTATTTGATTACAAACTTTTATTGCAACTCATAAATACAATTTCCAAGCTTAGGAAATGATTACAATTAACGTAAACGATTGTCGTAGACAATTGAAATTGACATTTCCAACCAGTGACATGAACACGTCCAAGGAAGCGCTTAGCTTTAGTTTTTTCAAACAAACTGGAGCTCATACACCAAAATGGCACCGAAACATATTGAACCATGTAATTCCAAAGTGTAAGAAAGTTTGAAAACTACAAACGAAGTCCTCCATACGTATGGGCAGATCTATACATTCAATAAAAGGATGAGGGGGAATACATTCTTATAATTTAATGTTAGAATATTTAATAGTGCTTACAGTACACAAGGTTACGGGGCTTCAGCAGCAGATGTTACGATATAGCATAACAATATTGGAAACTTTGCTATTATGTAATACCAACACACGTGAACGTTTACACACCACCACCAAGAATGACTATTCACCCCATTACTTCTAATTTATTTCGTTATTTTGTTTTTCATTTTCTTTCCCTTCTTCTCAATCTTCATTCTCCTCCTAATGATATGATTTATAATTATATTATGCTGTATATAATTGCAACGCGTATGAGGGGGTCATGCCCTTCGTGTCTGCACAGGATTTTCCATTGTCTGAAAACATCACAATAAAAAAATTGTCAGCTAAAACAAGCGTACAGTAAAAATGTCGAAAAATATTACTTTTGAAAGGGTCCCATTGAAATAAGATCTGTCCCATCGACGTCTTCCTCTCTGGTAGTTTCCACAGCTGACGCGAAAGCAGCCCGTGGGGGTCGCGGCCGTTGACCTCGCAGAGGGATGCATTGCACCGCGCCTGTCATATGTCACCGGCAACAGCGGAAATGCAGCGATGCCCGCGGGGACGCTCGAGCGGGCGAGCAAGAGAGCGCGTAGAAGAGAGCGGGCGAGGGCGAACTGGCGAGCGAAGGAGGGAGGAAGGCCCGGCGAGGGCAGAAAGGGGTGTAGGCAGGCGGACGGGTGGGCGGGCGGTTGGACGTAGGAGAGTAGGTGTGCGAGCGCGGACGAGCGAGTACGGACGGGTGAGCGCGGGTAGGCGAGTACGGACGGGCGAGCGCGGGTAGGTGAGTGCGGGGG